>CAJNIZ010026269.1:21085-79013 GCA_905231905.1 Symbiodinium pilosum | reverse complement strand
TTTCCATTTGGTTCTCCATTTTGGGATATGATACCTTAAAAGTTAATGTAGGGATCTCAGCATACATGTACACGGCTGAGGGTCTAAGGCCTAAGGTCCGGCCAGTACTTGCATCGTTCTCAGCGGTAGGAAAAGACCCCCCTGATTTTGAAAGCGGATCTATGTGATGTCCCTTAACCCTTACTAGGAGTCAACACATCTGAATATCCTATGGAACCGTGAGTGCACTCCTCCATGGAAAGCCTAGACAGGAAACAACAAGCTGGAAGCAACAAAAATGCAAGCAGACGGCAGAAACCACGGGCCATAAAGAAGCGAAGAGCAGAGCAAGACTTGAACACCAGAAGCCAAACCCAAAAAAAAGAACATGGCAAGCAAAAGCGCAGCAAGCCTCAGAAGCGAAAACAACAACAATCCACTGCAAAAAGGCACGAAGAGATTGGAACAAAGTGCATCACCTACATCCTGAGACCGAATCCCTACTGCGCACTACCCCCCCCCTAAAGGGTCCAAGGACCCAATACTTACTACTTGCATGTTTATGTTCTGTCATTGTACAGTAATTCGGGTAAAAGCCTTTGGGATGTACATGACATTGATTAGATACTGGGACCTTCTGGTACACTGGGAACTCGCCAAGAAACCATAGCCCTCTAAACACTTAATTAGATTCCTATATAACCCTCGAAAAACCCTACACCCTTAACCCTAAACTCGAACCCTATACCCTGAACCCTAAACCCTACACGATAAATCCGAAACTCGGAGCCCGCACTCGCAAATCCAGCTCTCCGCGCCGGAACGCACGAAGCTGTGGCCTTGCTGGTTATGAAATATGGCTTACGGTTCAGGGTTAAGGGTTCAGGGTTCAGGGTTAAGGGTTCAGGGTTCAGGGTCAAGGGTTTAGGGTTCAAGGTTTAGGATTGAGGGTTTAGGGCTATGGTTTGGGATGTATAGGGTCTGGGGTTTAGGGCCTAGACCTAAGGGTCCAAGTTACGGGCTGTAGTGTAGCGACCCTTAAGAGGGTTATTGGGATATACAGGCATATTTTCTTGGATTTGGAGTTCAGAGTTTAGAGGTTGAGGAGACTGGGGTGTGCCCTATATGTCCAAGCACCCCGGTAATGAGATGGTTAGCCCAGAGATGGCCAAAGGCACAATTTCCGCCCAATTTATATCTAAACCCCAAACCCTAATGAACTGCGCTGGCGCACTAAAGCTCTGAGGGTATTCTAGGAGATAATAGGCTCCAGGGGACTCAGCCTACAAGGAGGGCGCAGGGCAGAGGTTTCGTTTTTGGAGCCTGCGGATATGGGGGGTTCCCCAAAGTTAGTTCTGGGGGAAGGATTGTAGTGCTTAGGGATCTACGTTGGAGTCCCCCTATTTCGGGAGACTACAGTATGGCTACGGTTGAAACACTTAGAATCATATGCGCTAGAGTTATGTATTTAGGGTCCGCCAATTCGGACAGCAGCAAAAACAACCACCAAATATCATAAGGAGCCTGGCATACCATGTACATAGCAATATAACCTATACCCAGGCCCCAAAGTACTTATATGGGAACCGCTTTAGGCCCCGTGTTTTATACCTAAACTCAGGGGTTCCACTGCGCCCACCCTCCCACTACTACCCCCTAGGTTTTCCCTTAATTAACCTGGTTAATTAAGGGGGAAACCTAGGGGGTAGTATAGGGGGGTAATCGGGGATGCCATGATAAACTCACAAGTGTCCTTGTCAAGGCTCGGGTATCCGTAGCCCTTACATGCACTGCTGACGCATAGGTTTAAAGATTAAATTCTCTCATTCTTATTGCAGGGTTTAAGGTTCAAGGTTAAGGGGTAAACAAACACTCACCCCAGTATTTCGTATTCCCAAAATCTTTTAGGTGGATAGGGAGTTTTGGACTAGGGGGAGGGGATTACAATGTATACAATGTATTGGGAACTTCTTGCGCCCCCTGATGCACCCTATGAGCCGGAAATGACGGTAGTCTAGAGATCATCAGTGGAGCATAGACCTCAAGAAGAAGTAGGACAGCCTCAACTCTCAGCCACCCCTACGCCCCAAATCCCACAACTTAGACATCTAAACCATGCCCGAACGTTCTAGAGCCCTAGAACCTGAAGCGCTTAGCCCTCTAGACATATTTCTAAAAAATAGCTATGCTCACAGAAGTTCTTGTGGTTTCTCGCTGCTGTCGAATCAATCTTCCCGTCTGAGTTAACCCCGTTCAAGCAAGCTTAGCTTAAGGCCAACTCCTGGTCCAGGTGTCAAGCAAGGATGTTATGTGGGCCGAACTGGATTGCTGTATTGATACTGCGGGCCAAACTCTCTTTAGGCACTTGGACTCCCAGGGTAAAGAGCAGGAGACCATGTCGGGTTGATAGTTTCTGGCTAAGCTGTCCAATTCGAGCCATAAACTGACCAGGTTTCGGGTTTAGGGCTTCGAGTTTAGAGTTTACAGTCTAGGGCCTAGGGATGTTGTTGTAAGACTGGCTCGAAGGCAGAACTTGGTTAGAACTGCAGATGCCAAGACAAAACCTCCTAATGCGCATTGTGGACATTGATTTTGCTGATCGCATTGACGATCTCACTAGGAATTAGCGGAACCTATGCTCCATCGTTATCATGGTACGTAATAAGAAGGCGAATGATCATAATTACTGACAGTAGTACTCGTATTTATACGACTAGTAAAAATCATACTAACAAGAACATTATTCAGACAAATAAGAGTATCAGCCTGCTAGTACTTTATGATGCCCTAAACGCCTAAACCCGAAACTCTTGATAGTAAGGAGCGATAATCATGGCTGCTCTCAGCATGCGCATTCTTATTGTTGGCATTATCAGCCTGATGACCCACCACTGTAATGAAGACCTTCAACCCCTTTCGTCTTCTTGTTGCTCGAGTCTAGCTACTGCCGAAAGCCGTAATGTAGTGGCCATGCGAACAAAGTGCCAATGAAACGAGGCCTTCGTTTTTGCAAGCATGCGTCGACTGTCTATTCTGACTACAAACGATGCTCCCTCTTGCACAGAAGTACCTCTTGGACCTCCGAATAACCAACAATGAGAATGTGCACACCAACTATTTGTGCTTAAAGGCTGCTATCATGGTTATTTGGGTGGTTGTCAAAATTATGGTCCCTTCTTGGATCCCTAGTTTAATACGGCACCTAATGTCTAGGGTACCCAAAAAGCCTCATAATTTTGAGGACCACCCGTTTGTGCTAAACCCTAGACCCTAAACCACAAACTCTAAGCCCTAAACCCTAAATTGTTCTTTGAAATTTGGGAGGTCTAGTCGAGGTAGCCCATGGCATCTCAGGTGTGGATGTAAACGAAGGGCACGTAGCCTTCCTGCGTTTGTGCATCACATGCTGTTTAGGGTCTAGGGTTTAAGGTCCAGGGTTTTTAAGGCTTAGGTCTTGAGGTTTAAGGTTTAAGGTTTAGGGTTTAAGGTTAGGGTTTAGGGTTTAAGCCGCGGAAATGAGCCACACGGAGCCTTGCAACTACAGAATTCTTGCACGAAATCTTGTGGCGAATTGAAACTTTAGCTGCACATCCCCTGAACAAATATGGAATCCAGCATGAGCGCAAAAGCCGAGAAGGAGAGTAGTCAGTATGAGGTCCCCCTGTCAGCTCCAGATTCATATGGTGTACGCTAAAATAATATAGTATAGTATACTGAAATATTTATAGTATACTATCTTATTGTATATTATCGTATATTAGAGTGTGAGGGTTTGGGGCTTAGGGATGTTGGGCTAAATGAGGCTTTGGTTCTGCCTGCAAACGTTTTGCCAGGAATGTGTCACATGGGCTGCGGACATGAAAGAGATGCTATCCTTTTTAGGTTCATGAATATCAACAGGCTGACAGTCCCCTTGAATAGATAGGGTTTGGCTTTGGGTATATTAGAAGATCCCCATATACCCCAAATTCTATCTACTGAATGTGGACTATAGATCCCCAGGCAAATTTTGACGCACAACCTCTGTTGAGCCAGCCAACCTGAGAAAGTTCAATTCTCCCAGGGTCTCTAGACTCCCCCTAAAAAAGGACCAAGGGACCCATTTTAGGGGCTCATACTTCTATTGTTAGGCGGCTTCGAGCTTGATCCAAGATACGGCCACTCAGCAAACAATCCTTTTTGGCTAGAGGCCTTGTAATCCACAAGACCAAAAACCCCTGACAACTTTTTGACGCGTCCCTCATTTTTCCATAGGGCCCCCGTACCCATATACTAGAGACTTTAGCCCCCAACGAACCCTCTCAGAAACTGCGGAGCCCAAGTATGTACTGTATGGCATTTTCCAGACATGCGCCCCAGATCCTGGGACTGCTTATAATAAGTAGGTTTAGGGTCCTTGGGGCTTTAGGGTTTAGGGTTTAGGACCCCCCCCAACTCTTGGAAACCCATCTGGGCTGTCTGGGCATATCTCTTCTCGGACTAGACATGCCACACCGAAGTAAGGCCCTTGTCTTGTGAGCTTGAGGAGGACTATCTCTGATTCTTGTCCAGGGCTACCCCTAAACCCTATACATCCTAAACCCTAAACCCTAAATCCTTAACCCTAAATCCTGAACACTAAACCGTAAACTCCAAGCCCTATTAGGGTCGGATCTCTCTTTGGGATTCATTTTAGCAGTATACTTTCTTCTTCAAAATTATATGAGCTCCAGTTTAGTCGTGCCCTATCAAATCCCTTATAAACCCCCTTGAAGGAGTTTAGACCATGGCTCATATGCAATTTTCCCTTTGGGGTTTTAGGGTTTACGGCTTAGGAGTTTCGCGGGGGAAAATTACAGCAACAGCTAGTTTCAACAGTGAGTGGCCATGGTTATGGAAAACCACAACGCTCCTCGCGCCACTGCATTTGGAGCGGCGCGTCTCCACGCCTGCTACTCGCAGGCCGAGAGGGGTGAGTGCATGGGGGGACTCTGGGGGATACAGAATGTAGAGTTCAGGATTTGGGAATTAGGGTCTAGGGTTTAGGGCTTAGGGAGTAGGGTGAGTTCCCAAAATGAAAGATTCCTTCTGGGGGTTGCTATGATAAGGATGTATGTTATTGGTGTCTATACTGAGGTCTCCCTAAGTACGGAAAGTGCCACATGACAGTTCCTAGCGTTATAACTTTGATCATAATTAAATACCACTGCTAACGGTAAGGCACTATGTATCAAATGCCTATTATTGCATTGCTATTACTATTTCCCACACACCTTGCACTGCAAAGGGATGCATATGAGCCATTGTCTAAACTCCTAGTATCCCCCTTAATATCCCCTATAGTAGTCCCCTATATAGTCCCTGATATAACCCCTTTTAGGAGTTTAGACTACAGCTCATATAACAGACCTTAGAACTACGAAAGGGAAAGCGCTGTGTTATGTAGGATTTGTGTAGAGACCCCGAAGTGTCGGCGGTGATTCTATTCAGGGTTTAGGTTTGGGGTTTAGGGTTTAGGGTTTAGGGTTTAGGTTTGTGGCCCACTTTGAACCATGGGACTACCTATCCCTAAGGGCTCAAGTACCCAAATGTTGGTCCCCAAGACCATTCGGATTAGAGTTCTTGGGCCCTCAAATCCTATCATTTGCGTATTGGGACCCCTAAAGCCTAAACCCCCAAACCCTACTTGAGGTATCCTGCAGGGACTCCTCGTTGGCGCTCAGGACGTTCAAGGCTTAGCACAGTTACAGGTTCCGAGCTAAGCGTCCATGACTCGCCAAGGGAATCGGGCTTAAGGTTTAGGGTTTAGGGCCCTAAACCCTAAACCCTGAACCCTAAACCCAAAAAACCTAAGGGGCCTGGTGTGGGTACAACGTTTGATGCTAGCAAGTCTGTATGACCCTGAGTACCCTCATGCTTGGGAATTTTGGTGCCATAGACTACAAAGGTCACGCAACAGTTTAGGGCCAACAGTGGATGTATGTTGAAGAACTTGGAGCTAGGGCTCCACTTTCTGGACTTTTCGATCCCAAGTAGGTATGATCTATAGACTTTAGGAGCAACGGTGGGTGTTACGGATAGACTTGGGTGCTTCTTCTCACTGAACTCCATTAAAGGAACTGGCAGAAGACTCTCTATAGCGCTCCTGGGGCCTCAACCCTGTTTTCGTGGTGTCTCCGGGGATGGCACAATACTACCAACAAAACTACGATCGACATCTAGATGTAAATATGATAGCTTCCCAAAATAGGGGGAACCCCAATATAGACCCCAAAATACTATGATCCTTATTAAAGGGACCCCCAAATAAGTCCACAAAATTTGGGAAACCTCCATATGAACAAACGGTTTGGCTCTTCTGCCCAATGTAGAGGATAGAAGCTACAGAGTTTAAGGCGTAGGGGCATGGTGTTGAGGCTTGGGGTTCAAGGCTTAGGTAAACCCCAAGAGTACGTAAAATGAAATTCCTAAACCCAAAATAAAAGCCATGACGGTCGTTTCTCTACATACTTGTGGGACCTAAGTACGATGTGGAAGGTTTTGGGTGCAAGGTTTCAAGTTTAGGGCTTGCTCACGGCGCATTCTCCAAATGCGTGCAGCGGTTGGCTATCTGAACGTGGGGTTTTCCAAAAATATTTGGGCCCTTTGCATAATTAGGGTTTAGGGTATTTAGGGTTTATGGTTTGGGGGTGTCCAAAAATTACGGCTCCGTTGTTGGTAATCCACATATTGTGTATTGATTGCAGCATTTTGGGGTCTACATTGGGTCTCCTACTGTATGGAAACAACCATTGCAGGATAGCATGAATAGTAAGTAAGTTCCGTGCTTAGCTTAGCTGCTGTTGGTGAATGTAGCCCTTCACCGCCGTATGAAAAACAAGCCAGGCAATATTGGTAGAGATTTAGGGCTTAGGGTTCGTGGTATCACATACAAAGCCTCATGCACGATGTGATCCCTCAGCAGTATCATTCTGTTGATGCTAAAAACCTGCATGGGCTCACTACACTAAACTCTCAGATTCCCAAGGCATGATGTACTTGCCAGAATGCCGCTAGTCTAAGCAGGCCTTTATAAAATCGCTCTTGCCAAGAGCCTGTTGCCTGCCAAGCCTGCCTGGCTTTGTCCGATTCTACAATAATTAGCTGCCTCATTAATACTATTCTTACTGCTATTATTGCTATTTTTACGATTATTGCTGTCATTGCTATTCTTATTGTTAACCTGTCTGCGCATCCTGACCCTAAGCACGCGCTCGCGGGTGCTTCCTTAAGCTGGACTTCGGGACGACCAGCACATCTGGAAGCGGCTTCTCCTTCCTAGCAACTTTGCCGCGAAGTGTTTCCAGGGCTTCCGTTCATTGAAGCGGCCCTCAACTTGCTGGTACTCGCAATCATCAAAAGCAACAGGATCCAGGACGTAGACTTCGTGCGTCTTCATGGTGATGATGACGTCGTCGCCCTGCTTCAGCTCCATGTGAGCCCTTGTCTAAACTGCTAGTATCCCCCTTAAAAAACCCTATAATAGTCCCCTTTATAATCCCCTATATAACCCCCCATTAAGGAGTTTAGACTATAGTACATGTTGGCACCCGAGCTTGAGTGGAACCCGAGGCCTTTAGGCTTGTCCACCTGCTACATACGGTTAAGGTTTAGGGTTTAGGGTTTAGGATTTCTCCCTATAACCAGGCACCCTAACACACCCAACACTGAAGGAGTAAATCCCTTAACTCCTGAAACCCTGTAACCCTAAACTCTGCACCGTAAGCCCTCCAACCCTAAACTCCTCAACTCTTTGAACCCCTGCATAGCCGTATACGACCCATATAATAACAATCCTATATAGCCCCTATTAGAAACCCTAGACATGCCTGACTGAAAGGCTTGGCAGCGCGCCTGCCTCTCTGCAAACGAGCGGTACAGGTGCTTGGGAACCAGGTGGGGGCTCGCGTAGAGTTCATTATTTATGATTGAGAGTTTAGGACGTAGGATTTAAGGTTTGGGGTTTATGCTTTATGGTTGAAGGTTTCGGGATTAGAGATTACGGCAGCTTCGCAAGGTTTTGACCGACAGGATGTAATGCGCACGTTGATTTGGTCAGCTTCCTAACGATGTAAGCACAGGATTAGGAGATGAACATGGTAAAGCACAGGGTTTAAGGGGTAGGGTTTAGGGTCGACAGGCTTGATGAAGGAAAGCCTTTGCAATTGTGAGGAGAGTCCTGCAAATTAGGTAGCTGAATCCGAACCTGACACCTCCAGACTTTATGATGCGCTAAACCCTAAACCCGATTAACACATCGCTGCACCGCGTCCACGCATAGTTGCTTGTGTAGAGACGTCTGCTCAGTGTCGTTCAGGACATTGTCACATCCACGTTAGGCTATGGGACCTGGTAGTTTGTATAAATAGGGGGACCCCAAAGACTACAGGTACTACGGACTGTAGTTCTTTTTATGGGGACCCTCCAGAAAGGCCCCCATTTTCATGATGAGGCGCAGGTGACCAAGGCAATGCCAATTCCAACAAACTCGACTCGGGCTTTAGGGTTTAGGGTGGGTACTAAATAGCCGCTGTTTCCACGCAAAGAAACTCTTGTAAATTCGGGTTCTGGTCGATGAGGACCCGCACCATGGAAGTGGCTTCGGAAGCAACAGCATTCTTTCTGGTGTTGAAACCCTAGATCCCATGCCCTAAACCCTAAATCCTTGAAAACTCTAAACCCGAGACCCTAGACCCCTAGTACCGTAAAGGGTGTGGTAAGCGCGCCTTCAAGTTGAGTTCTGCCAAGGTGACCAGGGTGGCACCTCTCTTCCGGGTGTTTAAGGCTTTAAGGTGAACCTTTACCCTTAATCGGCAACCCGAAACCCCAAACCCTTAGCCCTCAACCCACCTTACGCAGATAGAATAATGTGGAAGTGCCCTATATCATGATAAGATCCCCATAACCCCGTAAACCCTAAACCCTAAATACTCTATTTACTCAAGGGCGGCTGTGGGGGGTTCGGATGGCGGGATAGGTTATTCAGCTAGGTCTGCACTACAATCACAATAGCCTCACTGATCTCTGGTACATTTTAGGGACGCAACTGCTACAACCGCCATATTCATTGCGTTAAACCCTAAACCCTGACCCCCCCAAGACTCCTGTAAGCCACTGCATACTGGAAAGTAAGGTTCTATACCAGGAATTATGGCCTGCAATTGTATCTCCTATTCAGAAGCTTGTGAGTGTTGAGGGGGGAACCTCACAGACCGAAGAAAAAACGAACCCTCGGGATGGCATAGTGTGGGTTTATATGTTAGAGTTTAGGGTTTAGGGTGTAAGGTTTAGGGTTTAGGGTTAAGGATTTAGGGATTAGGGTTTAGGGTCTAGGGCTTAGGGTAAGAACCAATGAAGGGATGGATCCATATAGTACTTCCTACATAATCTCCACGAATACAATTTGTAGTTCCATTTCCTTTCCATTCCTTGATTGTCTGCTACCCAGAAATAAGAAAGCCCTAAGCCCTGAGCCCTAGAGTGGTTGACCCCCAGTGCCCATTCCAATTGCCATTTGGCCGTTTCCCAAAATGAGGGGTACCATTTTCAAGGGTCCCTATAATAAGGAGTAGATACGTATATATATATATATGTATATATATATATGTATAACGGTATATATGTATATATGTAACTATTATGGTATATACATATATATATATAATTTTGGGACCTACAAAGGGGTCCCCCCCGTCTAGGGAAACTACCATTTGCATATACGTTCGATGTTCCACTATTGGTAGTGATCATCCCCGTAAGCCCGTTAAGCCCCAACCAGAGGATGTAAGCCCAAGTTTCAAATCAAATTTACACCTGCTTTCCCATTTGTTTCTCTATTATTGGGAATATGTACCTAGGGTAGGAGAACTGAAGTTCAAGTTTTCTGGATGCCTCGCGGTGCTCGTTGAGCAAACGCCTGAACGTCTTCAGATTGCGACTTATCAGCAGCGCAAGGATTAGGGCAAGTTGAGGCCGAGGATCCTAGCCCTAAACGGATTTAGGGTATGGGGTTTAGGGCTTCTGGCATAAAACCCTAAATCCTAGACCGTACATCCTAAACCCTATAAGCCCCAAACCCTAGTTTTGGGGTTGTGCTCTTTGTCATGTTTGAAGTATAGGGTTTGAAGGTTAAGGGTTGAAGCGTTTCTTGGATCCGTTTCTCTGAAGTCCCGGGCAAGGGGGGCCTGCTGCTAAAAGCAGCGCCTTAAACCCTGAACGCTAAGCCATAAACCCCAGGCCCTAAACCCTGACACTTACGCACTCAACCTTACAAGCCGTAAACACTTAACCCTCAACCCTTGGCCCTAGCACCCAAAACCAAGCAAAAGAGGGAGGCTCCTGGGGATGTTGGGTACAGACGGCAGAAACTGGGCACTGCTCAGAAAAATCGTAAGACTCAACCTGAGGCGGTTCAGGGCTTAGTGTCCGGGTTTAGGGGTTTAGGGGTTTACGATTTAGGGCTAGGGCTTAGGGAACTTGAGAGCAGGGGAGGGAGTGGACGAGGAATTGAGCGGTATTGATAACCTGCCTGTCACTTTAAAAGCTAACCCGAAAATCCAAGCCTGAAATCATTGAACCTAAAACCCAGAACCGGCTAAGAACTTAAAAACTCAAGCCCCTGAGACCCTCAACTCCAAAACCCAAAGCCCTACACCTGTAGTCTCCCTTTAGTAGATAGAATATGGCTTTGGGTATATTTGAAGAAGATCCCCAAATATACCCCATATTCTATCTACTTAAGGAGGACTATAAACCTAGACCCCAAAGGAACTACTATCTGATAAATAGGCCTTATTCGGGGCCCTATAAATCCAAAATTTGGCGCCGAAGCCCTCAACCCCAAACCCATATGCCCTAAACGTCACACCCCTCAACAGTACAGGGGTTTGGGATTTTGAGGGTGGGTAAGGATTCCTGGACTTAGGTGTTTAGGGGTCTGTGGTTTCGGGGTTTAGGGGTTTTTGGGGTCTGGGGCTTGGGGTTTGGGGCTTAGGGTCAGGGTGTGGGGTTCCTTTTAAGAAAGTATGGGGACAAAGGGTTTAGGGTTTAGGGTTTGGGGCTTAGGGTTTAGGGTTTGGGGACTTATGTTTCGGGAGGCCTCTGAGTAAACAAGTAATCTAGGGAAGCCTGTAGATGTGTCGGAATTACGCGCAGGTCATAGAAAGGAGTCCGTGGGATTCAGAGTTGTAGACATTGCGTAACCCCCACATATTCAACCCTAACCCTAACCCTAAACCCTAAACCCTAAACTGCAAAACCGGTGGTTGGCGATCCTGGACATAGGTCAGGGGACAAATGGGCGTACCGGGGCTGGTAAACTTCTCAACCTTTAGGGTTTAGGGCTTAGGTAACATCCCCCAAACTAACATAAGCACTCAATAGTGGACCACACAAAGACTATTCCTTCAAAAGGGCGCCTATGCCTGTGGTTTCCATGTGGCTTTCAAAGGTCGAAGGGTACCTTAAACCTTAAACTCAAATTGGTATTCACCCGGAACCTTAAGCCCTAAACCCAATTTAGAACTTACCCAACAATGCTAAGCTATCTGAGAGGCATCGGCCTCCACGACAATCTGCGACTCAGTGGATGAGAAGCAGAGATTGTTCCAGTAGACCTGGGCGTTGTGGTTAAGATTCAGGACTAGGGCTAGTATAGCTTAGGGAGTAAGGATTGGAAAAGAAATTGGAGGCGACCGTATGATCATCTAGGCTTCAGGGTTAAGTAAGGGGTTTAGGGATTGAGGTGTACCTGAACCCCAAGTGAATGTAAAATCAGAGCCCTACGGTCTTTTTTAAGGGTCTGAGGCCATGATTCTACCTACATTCAGTGCTTAGGTAGGGTTTAGCATCAAAGGTTTGTTTTCCTTCCCCAAAGCTTCTTGAAAAGGACATCGTATTCCTAGGGCCCTGTTGTGCAAATGCCATGATCTTTTGGGGGGCGCTAGTGTGCATTTTGTGGGTAGTTTCCACCCTAAACCTTAACCCTACATTGCAAACCCTCAACGGAGGGGATCGATAGCGGCCCTCACACTTGGATAAACTTGCCGAACCGTGCCTGTACAAAACATCAATGCTATTTCGGTAATCCATTTGTTGGACTTGTCCGGGGGTCTGGGTCCATCTGATCTACAAGGAAGAGGTTAGAACTTCTAGACGTTCGGTAGTTGTCCAAGATGTTGTCTTTTCTGGGTCCCCAATTAGGGTTGACGGTTTAAGGGCAACTTGTTGACAACTGTCTATCTTGACTGGGCAGCTGTGAAGGAATTTAATTTAAGTTACTACATGGGGAAACGCTGTTATTTGCCAGATATGCCCACTATTGTAACTCGATTTAAGTTCCTTCACAGCCTTCACAGCAACCCAGTCTATCTTGAGCCATATTTGGGGGTTGAGGCTTCATGTGAGCCCTGGACTAAATTTGTATTATATCCCGTAATAGGTCCCCCCCAAAACCCTATATAGTTCCATATAGGTCCCCCCAACCTAAATTTAGTCCGTAGCTCATGTCTCTGAAGGGTGTTGTTGCAATTCCGCGTCACAGCTGGCTGCTGGCTCCGTAGGCCTTAAACACTAAACCCCCAACTCGAAGCCCCAAACCCTAAACCCTGAACCCTGAACCCCAAACCCTACACCCCAAACCCAAAACCCCAAACCCTACACCCTAAACTTCGCAGCTTGGAGTTTAGGGATTCGGGGAATGTCGGTGAACAGATCAGTCTTATTAGCTTTGGTGGCTGAATCTCTGAAGATCGCACTCTTCTACTAAAGTCCTGCAGCCAACCGGGGACGCTGTCTAAGTCTATGTTGAGGACTAGAGTATTCGCGGCCAACGGGCAGTCATCGAAAGCCAGAAGCTCTCATTGCTTCTGATGCGGCCAACGAAATTAACAGCATGCTTCAACGTGGGGACTCCAGTTTCTCACAGAAAAAGAATAAACTGGGTTGCTTTTAAGCAACTTAAGCTAAGGCACTATATTAAGGAAACCCAACTTTTTACAATATACTCCACCATATACCATATGCCATATTATGGTATCTCAATCAAAGTTTCTCAGCAGCAACCCAGAAAAAGACCTAAACCCCAAACCCTAAACCCTTTATGGCATTCTGTTTTCTGCCAGGATGTAGGGTGCGGATTTCGAGGGTTTAGGCCTGAGGGAGCATAGCCAAGTCAACCAAAAAGGCAACGGTTAAAGTTCCTGTGTTTATAGGGTTTAGGGTAGTGTAACCCGGATTCCCTGATCGCTCTATCAAAAGAAAATCTCTACTGCGCTGACTGGAGGACCCTCCTAAAGTAAAGCTCTTAGACGCCCTACGCCTCAAAACTGCAGACCCTGAGCCCTATAGCTCCAAACCAAACCCCTGAACCCTGAAGCCTAAACCCTGACCTAATTCCTAAACCCTAAGATACTTGGTAGGAGGCCCCAAAAAATGGAGTCCTCCAGGCAGACGCCAGCCAAGTCTAGTGGGATTTAGCGTTTAGGGATTAAAAGGCTTAGGGTTTTGGAATTGCCGCGAAGTCTTCTGGAAAACCTTCTTACTTGGAGGGTCAGGAGGACTTAGTAAGTGGGGTAATGATGGGGATAATTGGGGTTACTATATGTGCTTCAGGGGTTATTAACCCACTTACTAAGTCCCCCTGAACCTCCAAATAGGAAGCTGATACAGTGCCTGCAGGAAATCTTGCAAGGGCTAGTACAAACATGATACGCTGGGAATTACATTGCTGGGGGGATCCTGGTAGCAGCAATAAGGGGGTTTGGGATTTAGGGTTTAGGGTTGAGAGATTTGGAACCCCAATCCGAAATGGTCACAATATGATCTTTACGAGGTCCTAATTTTTCGGCTTCGGGCTTCCGAGATCTAATAAATGCCGTGCTCATCTCATTTTGCATTTCCTCTCTTTCTCCACCATACCCCTGTAGCCTGGAACCTCTAAACCAAAAACCTAACCCTTCAACCCTTTTACTTGAAACCCAAAATCCTTCGAAGCCTCTAACGCCGATCTCCTCCGCTGCTCAACCCCTGCCCCACCCGCTGAACAGACATATTCTTTGCGCCCACGCGAGTTCGCGTGTTACATATGCGTAGCTCTGAGCCGTACCTAAGTATATACTACTTGGGGACGGCACGGGCCTACATGAATAGCATGTCGAGGAATATTATGCTCCAGCCATAAAGGGCTACAAGGGAATCATGTTGTTAATTACGTAGGCTTCTACAGTACTTGGTCCCTGAGGGTACGATTTGCTGAGCCCCAAGCCAGCTTTGAATCAGCTAGTAGGTCGAGATGGTCTATGATGTTGCCGTGGAGAAGATCCTGTCCGGCGTGCTGGGGATGAATGGGCCTGTGCAGCGACCTGTATAGACCCTTTTAATGGGAAAGGCGGAGAATCCACCGGCAAAGGATTTGGGAAATTAAGTCGAAGCTGAGCTTCTGTACAGGTTCATAGAGGGCATATGTCAGGCAGCAAGTCATGAGCATAGGGTTTCGGGGTGTACGATGGCACAGCTAAGTGGGGACGATAGCGGTCTTATACAGTATGTGCCAAACGCAGTCTCCTTTGTACCTCCTGCAATTGTAGAGCTCACGCTTTGTAATGTTTCAAGACCAACCAGAAAAGAATAATCATAATCACAGGTGTGGCACGCTTTTTCTCTCCGCGTATATGAGCAACTTGGAACTTACAAAAGCGCACGCAGTACTATACACAGTACATCCGCAAATGTTTGCACAGGCTTCTCATTATTATATGTCCCTTTGCTGCGGCCCTCCGTTTGAACATGCGGAAATCTAAACTAACTAGCACCCGAAAGGACAGCATCATACCACTTCAACGCGAATTCGGAAAGTACAATTACCCTGGAGAGTCTATAGACATGACCTACGGTGGGCTAGTTGGAGGCCAGGGTTCCTGAACAAAAGCAGCACTGCCCACCCTAGAAACAACCAGGGCTTCGACGATTTTGCCACGGCGTGGTGAGGCTGCTGACACCTCGGACACGAATTGAACTAGAGTCAGGCTGTGAGATGTGGTTTCGGATTGGACCTTACATACCTAAACCTGAAGCACTAAGCTTTTAAAGGTTCCGGACGTGGGGCGATTACAGGATGTAGTGCGCGGCAGCACTCCGTGCCATCCGTTTTGAGGGTTTGGGGTTCAGGGTGTAGGGGTAGGCAGTGGATGACTGCGATGGCCGAGACCGTGAGATGGAGGTGTCTTTGAGCGGGTCGCTCGTCCTACCCCTCACGCTACGGGGAACCTAAAGATCTGGAAGACACCCGAGGACGTGCCCGACTTCTTGGTAACTAAACTACTCCACTCCCCATTCCTAATATTTATAAAGAAACCACCAATGGAAAATATTCCCAAGATAATTCAACTATACCCCAAGGAGAACATCTAATATTAGGAGTGGTGGTCGCCCTGCGGGATGTTTTCCCGGGCAGTTTCTTAGCGCTTTGGGTTTAGGATTTACGGTTAGTTGAAGTGTTTAGAATTTAGGCTCTCAAGGGCTGTGGATTTAGTAGGGGTTAGGGTTAGGACTTGGGGTCGAGGGACGCCGCCTCAAAGGTACACCGTGAGAAATTGTCTACCCTAAACCTTCGGCCCCAGACCCCTCACCCGCCCAAAAAGCGGCTCGAAGTCATGTCCCTAGGCCCGTCTCGCCTCCTAAACAACTCTAGATCGTATACGTATACCTTGGGTCCTGCCCCCACCCAGTAACAGCCTATAATAAGGGCAATATTATTCAACTGTTGCTGGGTGGGGGCAGGACCCAACACATACCTAAGCCCTTCCCTAAATTCCAGGTGCCAAACTTTGGAAACAGCTTCCTCATGCCTCGCCGCCAGGACCTGGGGTTTTCTCAACAAGGGCGAGCAGCTACGGAATCTTGGGATGTACGGGGACTAACGTAGGGGTCTAAGTCGTTTGAGAAGCAATTTGGGACATGTTGCAGTAGAGTTGTAAAAGGATTTTCGTGAATAATGTTCCCTAAGGGTCCAAGGACCCAAATAATAGGGTTGTCGGGCCCAAATACCATCAAAAATATAGGCTCTAAAACCCTATTATTGGGGTCCTTGGACCCTTAGGGATTGGTAAGTTGTGATGCTTGTGGCTGGCGGATGCGAAGAATCCTGCATGGTGCCGAGTAGTTGATACCTTGGGAGCCCGCGCAGCTTGGTGTATTAAGGTCATGCACCAATCTTGTACCAACAGTCTAGGGTTTGGGATTACTACGGGTTTAGGGTTTAGGGCTTATGACATAACTGTTACCCCTAAACCCTGAACCCTAAATCTTATCCAGATCCCCAGAAGCAGCCTGGATCTTTGAGCCAACGGATGGCCGTATTGCTTGCACCCCATCCCTAAACCCTAAAACCGTAAGTATTGGAAACCCCACTTGCCAAGACTCCGCAAACCCTAATACCTTCAAAGGAATACTTTTTAAAAACCACACTTGCCAATATTACCCTAGACCATTAACAGAAACCGTAGTTATTGGAAACCCCACTTGCCAAAATCACCCTAAACCCTAAACCTTAAAAACCATAGTTGCTGAAAAAACACCTGCCAAAATTACCCTATACCCTAAACCTTAAAAAATTGAGAAACCCCACTTGCCAAAACTCTTTCCCCTAAACCCTAAGCCCTAAACTCTAAATCCCCAACCCTAAACCCCCAACATGAGCACCCTTTGACTAACACATGACTCGTAAAAGGGTCCTTTCTGTTTGGGTGAAGCTTACCAGAATCCTATCACAAAACTAGTAGTCCACAATCCGCCTGCCTAGTCCCATCCCCATGATCTCCCGAACCCCAGATTGTAGTGGGTTTAGGGTTTAAGGTTTGAGGTGTAGGGTTTACACCTTAAACTATCCAAACCCTGAAGTCTAAAGAGCCTTGGCTCAAGCATAAAAGCTCCAAACACGAACCTCTTGCATTGCCTAAACACGAAGTTACATAATCCCCCGATGAATAATGACATTCCCGCAAGCCTTGCTGCCCCCGCCCGAGTTTAGGGTTTAGGGTTTAAGGTTATCCAAACCAAGCGCAAAAGACTTAAACCCTCCTTAGGCCAATCTTATTTGGACATTCTTTGGGGGCGGGGGATTCGCGGTGGGGGTGACACAGGATGCTATGAGCCATATGAGCTATACTTGAAACTCCCAATATCCCCCCTGAATAATCCCTAGATTACTCCCAATATTCTCATATATAACCACCTCTAAGGAGTTTAGACTATGCGCCATATGGGTGGTTGTCAAAATTATGGTCCCTTTTTGGGTACCCTAATATTAGGTGCCGCATTATAACTCCTCCTTGGAGAGCCATGTGCCTCAATCCCACGACTGTGGTTGTAGCCACCCCCCTGGGTCAGAGGTGTAAGATCGTCTTAGGGTTGGCTTGGGGCTTAGGATTATTACATACAAGGTCTAATCTAAACTTCTAGTATCTACCTTAGTAAGCCCTATGATACTTGCACATAAAATCTCCTATATAGCCTCTTTAACCAGTCTAGACTATAGCTCGTACAAGATCAGCATCATGGGACTTTTGAACAAACCTGGGTGATTTATATCCAGGCATTCATCCAAAGGGTACCTAGGGGAAGTGTGAGAAAAACGTATGTTCTAAACACCATTCGCATAAGAGACTTTAGGGCCTATAGCAGTTTACCTGGTCGTCACTTTTATTTGCTAGGTAACTACCTAAATCCCCAAAGTAGGCAAAATAGTGACCCAAAACACTTAAATATAGCCCAAAAGGCCATTGTTCTACATACTTTGGGGGTCCAGGTACCTAGTCCAGAGATGATAAGTTATTACAGTTCTGCTGGCCCCCTGTGGATTGGGCATTTGGCGGAGCGGGGGAGGGAGGTTGATGGAATTTGGTGGTAGTTATATGGGCTATGTAACATGTACCGGAGGTTGCAGATGATAGAATCCGCCCAAACCCATGCGGTGTTCCTAGTGTCAATGGAGACCTAGGATTGTCTTACTCCTAAAATACCAGCAATGAACCAGAAGAGGTCTGGCTGACCCTGAACCCTAAAACAGCATGTTTAGATTTAGGATTTAGAACCCCAACAAAAACATTCTGAACATGCCAGGCCCTTTCACGCCACAACTTAGGTGATCCCTTTGCAGGAGGTCACAAAAATCACCAACATTAACTTACGTCTGATCCAGATACCCTATACCACACCTGTACAGTTTTGGGTTTAGGGTTTTGGGGTTAGGGTTTATTAGGCTACAAGGAGTCTTGAAACATAAAGTTGGTACTCATCAGAAGTCTTGAGACAACACATCGGTAAGCATTCTTTCCCCCATATGACGCGCAAGACAATTTCCCAGGGGCCCCGAACACTCAACAGCACACACCCTAACTCAGCGGGTTAGGGTTTTAGGCGCACCCAAAAGAGCTAAAACCGACCTGAACCCCATGAAGCAGAGCATATCCTAAACCCTGGACCCAAACCCAACCCCTCATGTGGGGAGCCATAATTTTTGAATTGGAATTTAGGGTTCTGTTAATGCTCCAGTCTACCTTGATACTTGTTAGGCATGAAATACCCGAATCCAAGACTGGCTCTGCCAAACCCTCAATACTAGCCCCCGACCCCATACCCTACACCCTAAACCACCTCAACCTCCGTCACCCCCTGAACCCCTAAACCTCCCAAAACACACCTAATCCCGGTAAACCCCTAAACCCTCTGAACCCCTTGGCACCCGAAATCTCTAAACACTAAGGCCTAAAGCCTGCCACCAACACACCCCGAAAACTTACCTTTGGTTAGTTAGGAATGAAGGAACGGATCCTTCCAGTAGTCCTTATAATATAACCCACTATAGTACTTTCCATCTTCTTTTCCACCTAGACCCCAAATGTATGTAAAATAATAGCCCTAAACCCCTAAGAATGGCCATAAAGGCCATTATTTTACATACTTTTGGGGTCCAGGCAGTCCTTCATTCCCAGCTACCCAAAGGCTCGAAAAACCCTTCCCATTCCCGAGCCTCGGGAGGCTTCATCGAGGACCAAAGCACAAAGGCGCCATTGCCAGATCCTGGGGTCGTTCATGTAGGGTTGAGGGTTTAGTGCCTAGGGCCTAGGGCAGCACTTAGGGTTGAGGATTTAGGGCTTAGGTTTCGGATGCAAAGTTCATGGCTTAGAGTTTAGGATTGGAGGTTTAGGGTTAGAAGTTCTGGAAATGACAATTTAGGATCTTGAGTTCGAGGCTTCCCGCTTTCAATGTGTAATGTGCATGGCTTTACTACAAGCCCAGGTAGCATTCGTGAGTTGACTAGTGACTGGAATCAAGAGGAAACCGAAACTAGGCTCACATCAGCTATCGTCTACACTGCTAGTATTTTGTTTCATGAGCCATGCGCCCTGTAATCCTCACCTATACAATCCCCGATAAAACCACAGTTCAAACTACAGTTCGCATGTCCTCTATCGACGTTTGTAGCAGGATAAAGTAGGTACCTGTTTACGATTGGGCGCAAATCCACAAGGGTCGCAGGGCTTTTCAGGGTTGCCCTAGACTCTTACAAGCGTTTGCTCCCTAAAATAGGATTGGGGACTTAGGCTACCCTAAACCTAGACCTAAAACCGCGATGATTCTTCAACAACCTAGGGCCCGATTTGCTACTCAAGACGCCCATTGCCCTAAGCCCGTGGCTATCCCACAACTAAAAGCAGCCAAACATGGTATGATTCAGATTAAAGGTTTAGGGTTTCTACATACGTTTGCGGTCCAGAAACGACCTACATCTTGCAAGTAAGAACTCCCTAATTAGTAAAACTATATGTAATTGGGGGTACAGGTTAACCACGAGACCTAAACCCCTTCACCTTGAGACCTAATCCCTTGCAACATGAAGGTCAAAGGCCGGGACCAATGTCCAGAAAAGCTCCACCTGACAAGGGATCAGGGGACGAATGAGACGTGGAAAACAAAGAAAACGGAAGCTACCAGATTGTACAGGGTTTTGGGATCAGGGTTTGTGGGTTCGGGCTCATGGTTTGTGGGAGGGCTTCTCAAAGGTCATTCTTCAAGTCCTGAGTAAGTTGATACCTGGAGGACCTTTCTCCTGAGGTTCTCAATTCTAAAGCTTGAAATTGAAGAAGTTGGGGGATGTAGCTGGGCTGACGAAACCACGTTGTCTTGGGGAAGGGGTGGGCAACCCTAAGGATACAGGTAGCAAATCACTTCCCAAAATAGCCTTACTTGCATAATAAAGATCTCGAACGCCCAGGTACCATGTACTTTCACCCTCCAAGTAACAGCATGTAGAAGTGCCGTGCACAACAATGCGGGGTTTGGAGTTTAGTAAGGTTTGAAACATGTCGAAGCGCAAAAGTTTTGTGGTCTGCCAGGCGTGAAGCCCACGGGTCGATATGAGGACATGCCTGAAGAAAGCCGGGGTCTTAAGTAAGTGTCGCGATAGGGCATACCGTAACCAATCACATTTGCCCTAAACCCTAAATGCTACACTCTAAACCCTAAACTTTCATTAGAACGAAAAAGGCTTGATGCATTCATGCTGCTGTGATACGGTTGACCTTGTAGGCGATAGTCCTTTTCTCTTGCAAGTTGCATCTGGATCATTTAAACATTAAACCGCGTGGTTTAGGGTTTTAGGGCTTCGTGTTAAGGGTATGACCTGCTCCAAAATGACCCAGATCTGCCTTTGGAGTCGCAAAGTGTAGATCCTACATCCTAGTCTGAACTCCCCAGAACCAAGCATATACAGCACCCAGCCCGAAATCCTTCACCCTGAACCCCAGAATCTAAAGCAAAAATATGATAACCCTAAACCCTGAATCCTTTGAGTGTCTGGTTCTTTACACACAAGCCTGGACTCACTGCTAGTTGGGCAACGGATTGCATCCCACTCCTGAGTATTCAGGGAGCTGTAAAGGTGCCAAGTTCCGGGGAAGCAGTTTGGGGTTTGAGTACGAAGAGCTAATGTAATTTGTTTCTGCTGCCTATCAAGGACTGTGGGATCTCACCTGTGTATAACTTGGGTTTTGCCCTGCCTAGATAGGGCTTCGGTAGGGTACGCGTTCCTGGCTTTAGCAAGTTCGGTGGTGAGGGCTCATCCTTTTGGGATGAGCTGTTTAAGGCCGATATTGTTTTAGTTCCTCCTCTTAGGGCTGAGGATGTTTTTTTTGCTGCGTTTTAGGGGTCCAGGGTAAAAAGAACAGCTTTAGAACAGGCTACAAGTCCTGCCAGCTAAAAGAAATTAACTTGAAACCCTTCGTTTCGTCACACCTTGTACAGAGAGACACTATCCCAAGCCCTGATATCCTCACCCTTCGTAATGAACCGGGTTGCCAGCAAGAAACAGCCAGATGGAGCATACGGTCTAATAAAGAAGACTGTCCACTTTAATGGAACTTGGCCCAACCGCCTGGCACAGCTGATCCAAGGGACAAATACCGTTGAACAAAAATGAATGAACTGCCTCAGCCAGGTACCTATACCGATTTGTGTCTTCCGAATCGTCGCGCTACGCATGCTGTCTTGGGTGGGCATGAAAGTGGCGGTCCAACGCCTTCAAAATCACAGTAGGTGGACCCCAGTGGGCTCAGGGTTTAGGGTCCAGTGTTTAAGACTCCAAAGTGATGAGGGCTTAGGGCTCAGGGTTTAGGACTCCAAAGTCGTTAGGGTTTAAGGTTCAGGGTTTAGGACTCCAAAGCGATGAATGCAACACGGCGGAGGTGTTCTGACTGTGCGATAGCCACTCTCACACTCCGGGTCCGTGATCGCATGGATCAGGTGGCCTCAGCACATAGGAAGCCGCCAGCAGGGTCAATGTCGTGTGCCGAAGTTCCTTGCTGGATCAGAATATGCTCGCAGTCCATCAACAAAGACGCGCTGTTCCAGTTGTGATCGGAAAATGTCGTCTCCAGTACTGTTGGATTTCCGCCCACAGAACAGCGGCCGTCACGGGTAGCGCAGCACTTAAGCTGGCATCAAATTGGCAGTCCTTGTCAGCTAGCAATGGCGCGAGCTTCCGGCCTGCAACAGTATATCTGGCGATGGTCCTGGTAAGGATGTTGAGGGCCAGTCGTGGTTAAGGAGGGGCCTTGGGAACATTTGTCACATCCCATATTGTCCTGTATAGACCGCGGAGTACAAACTAAATCAATCTCTACATGAGCGCACCTAGCATTCCCGATTCAAATCGTGTTTCAATTGTGATCAGGGCCGGGGAGAAACATCCTAAGTCTTTAAACTACGAAATCTGGATGTTGCGCAAGAATCTGTGGACTTTACTGCGCGAGAGGAACTAGTTCCCGGTTTAGAGAATATCCTAGATCTTTACGCTACTAAATCATGATGTTGAAGAATTCTGTGTCCTTACGTGGAAAGTCAAGGGGGCTTACTACACCCACATACAACCCCTATATACCACATGGTAACCACATTAGCCACATTATTAACCGACTTGCCAAATGCCCCTGAATTTGCAAGTAAGTACTACACCTGAGGAACCTAATCCTGGTTCATGTTATTCAGCGGTATGTTGGCGAAGGTATCATACTGTTGATGGAAAAATCTTGCACCACCTTAAGTGCCTAAAGTCCCAGGGATTACAGTAGTTTAGGGCCCCCAAGGTGGTGCAAGAATTCATTCATCAACCGTAGGAGAGCTGTTACAGCCAGGAGCCGAAACTTCATAACTTCTGGATCCATCGCCTCTTCATCCCGAAAACCAGACAACGCACCCTAAGTCCTGAGTTAGCCCTCGACTAAATTTGCAGTATATCCCTTAATAGGTCCCCCCCAAAACCTAGTCCCCTATAGGTCCCCCCCAACCTAAATTTAGTCCGTAGCACACATCCTAAGCCCCAAACCCTAAACACTATAACAACCATTTCTAGCTCAAGGCTAGGCCATGTGTCTGTGTGATTTCGCCATACGTCCTGATGGGGTGACAGCTGTCAATGCCTGCAAGAAGCACACAGTTAGACATTTAGGGTTTACGGTTTGAGGGCTTAGGGTTTTTAGCGTGTACGATTTAGGGTTGGGGGTTACGGTTAAGGGGTTTGGGGTTTCTACTAATTGGGGGTCCGGAATACACACACTGGAACACACAGAGAGAATCATGGCTCGAAGGCTTCAAGCAGCTAATTACTGCTGCTGAGCTTTACGTATCAAAGACTGCAAGGTCTTGCAATCTCTCTATCCCCCGAACTCGGGGCATTTGGCCCCTCGGGTATTGCTGAGCTTGCGTCATTTAGAACCCCCAACAAGGAAGAAACAAATCAGCAACGACTCTCACGTATGGCCTAGCCTGTATGCAGCATTTTGAATCTATGGCCCTCATATCGCTCGGGCTTCAGTTTTGATCCTCAGTAGGACTATGACCTATCATAGAGCTTTCAAAGCAATGTTCGTGTTGTGGTCTGGAATGTGTACGGAAAGGGCTCTGGATGAAACTTCGTAGGGCAATCTCACAATTACATGGGAATATGGAACACAGGGGTCTGGATCACGGACCAAGCCCTAAACCCTGACAATACTCCGCGGGGTGTGGAATAGGGTACGCAACGGAGAGCTTGCCAGCTCATTCCCACCGATCGATTTCACATTGAGGCTTTGCGTGCCTTCATATGAGGATTCGCGACGGGAGAGTGATGTCATTGCGAAAGGGGGAACTCCGGTTTTTTTGTCGTGAAAGAATATAAGCAATGATGGTGGGCCGGCCAAAGCCACGAAGGGTCCATGCAGCTTTTAACATAGTTATATGGGAGCCCCCTGAGTATGTACAGAATAAGTACCTGGACCATTTGGGAACAAGCCATGGGCATGGTAAGAGACATCGAACTGGACGTCCACAGTGAGTACCCTCCCCGAGTTCAGATGGAACCGTAAGGCAGCCCTGTTCGAGACTGTTGCTCACTACAGTCCCCCGTAAGTAGAATATGGGGTATATGGAGATCTTATTACAATGGAGGCTGTATACCCTATAAATTCTCAATCCTAAAGCATGCTACTTTGGGAAGGTACTGTGCTTGCAATAGGTGCTTGCACATGCTTCGTTTCCGATATTGGGTCGAACATTTTGCACAGTGCAGTACTGGATGCACTACAAGTGGTAGCCCAAACCCAAAATAATTTTGAGCACAACCCATGCCCTAAGGGTCCAAGGACCCAAATAATAGGGGTTTAGGGCCCAAATACCACTAATAACATAACAGTTGGGCCCTAAATTCCTATTATTTGGGTCCCCAGACCCTTATATAGTCCCCATATATCCCTATACATCCCCCTATAACCACTTTAAAGGGACCCTATTATTTGGGTCCTTGGACCCTTAAGGATAAGCATGCTCTGCAACCAAAACCTTGGGCCGTTAGACGAAGCAGGCGCCTAATTTGAGCTACAAGCAACCTTTCACAATGTATGAGCCCAAGGAAGGCAAATACCTTGTAAAAGGGGCCTTGGCAAGCATAGAACCATAAACCCTAAATCGTGCAGTATACAGTTTGGTCTTCATAAGTTAGGGGCTCGGCGCTTGAGCATTTGGTTTCGGCTTAGTTTGTAGGTAGGGGGTTTAGATCATAGGGTCACGGTTTCTGGGTCCTCGCTTTAGCGTTTACGGCTTTGAATTACAAAGGGGTTTACGCCTTGAGGGCTTTCAGGTACAGCGACACAAGCCACTTTTGGGTTGCTGGAAAGCATCCTAAGTAGCCCATACCCTGGCCCGAGACCCAAGCCCTAAACCTTAAACCCTGACCCCCAAACCTGGAAACATGTGTTAGGGCCCTGGCTTCCGTTATCCACTCGCATGGCAGGCAGCTTCAGGAAAGTCAGAAGCACAGCCTGCAGTTGTTGAATGGGATTTTGGGTAAAGGGTCTAGTGCTCAAGGTTTAGCGGTTTAGGAGGCTGTTGGTTTAGGGCTCAGGGTTCGGGGTAGGGGATCCACAAACAAATTTGGAATTTGAATTAAACTCAAGAGGAGGGATCAGCGCAGGCAATAGGTCAAAAGGGTTTAGGAAGGGATTCATGAGCTCAGGAAGACTTCAGAAAGGTTTCGCAGGACAAAGGATTCGAATTTAGATATGTAAGAGCAGCTCTCTTTTGGACCCTACTGCTTGAGGTCCTGTGTAACTTACGCATGGATTCCAAGTAAAATACATCCTTGTCCTACATACCTCACTACGAGTATTTAGGGAAACTTTGCACAATAGCAGCCCCCGAGACGAATCGGGGTGACTGAACAAGTTGGGTCAAAGTTCGCAGAAGTAAGGCCCCCGACATCCATCAGGATTCGACATTCGGATTTTGGGGTTCTGCTTCTAGGGAGGAATAAGGGCTGGTACCTTCCCCCAAACTAACAAGTGACTGCAACAGGGAGCGAATACAGACCATAGACCCTAAGCCCTTTGACAAGATGCCTAACTGGAGTTCCATGCTGTTTCGGCGCATGTTCGCCCTCTCCGACACAAACATGAAACCCTCCAAAAGGGCCCCCTTTTTTGAAAGGACGCTCGTCTGTGCAGGTCCCTTTGGGGTTGCAAAAATGAATTTGGAAGAGTCTGGTAGGTCACACTTTCGAGAGAAAAGCTGGATGAACCAAGGGCACCAAACCTTAAACATGCAACCCTAAACCCTAAACCTCAAAGCTTAACCACCCCAACCTCTGAATAGTAGATAATCAATCACAACTATAAGTGTTTAGAGTTAGGGAATCCATAGCCTTATAGAGCTTGGGGTTTGGGGAGTCCATCCCCAGACCCGAAACCCTAAACCCCATACCCCGGACCCTAAACCCTAAGCCCGAAACCTGAACCCTGACCTGACCCTAAACCCCGAACCCCCGAACCCCGAACCTAAGCCCTGAAGCCTAAACCCTAAGCCCGAAACCAGAAACCTTCAGGCTATCAACCTGAAAAACCTTCGTGTTTAGGATTCAGGACCGCCCGCCTGTCTGAGTAGATGACCCTAAACCCTAAATCTGTGTGGTTCATTTTTGGATTTAGGGTTTAGGGTTCAGGCTTTCTGGGTTTCTTATGGTTTTTTGGATACAAGAACCCATCGGGGCAGGACTCGGGTTATATCGGGGCTATATAGGGACAATGGAAAAGAAAATGGAAACTACTGTATTGGGGTTATATACGGCTTAAAGTTTATAGTAGACTTCCCTAAAGGAGCTGCATATGCGGGCCTGGGTATTCAACGAAGCCGATTACGCCCTTAGGGCTACGATCCCCTGTAGGCCCCGAAACAGTACCCTGAACCCTAAACCCTAAACCCCTCAAACATGAACTCCAAGCCACGGCCCTCGATCGCAAAATTCCTCAACCTTTGGTCCTTGAGCCTCGAACTCGACAAACAAATTTGAAACCAGGGTTTAGGGTTTAGGGCCAAACCTTGGCAGAATTACAAGCCTGAAGCCCGCCCCGCGCCCTGAAGGCTAAACCCAGGAATATGAACCATTGCCCTTGAACTCTAACCCCCTAAACCCTTGATCTTAAACCCTGACCCTAAACTCGAATCCCTAAATCCTTCATCTTAAGCCCTGCCCCTAAACTCTAATCCCTCAACCCTTCATCTTATACCTTGCCCCTAAACTCCAATCCCTGAAGCCTTAATCTGAAACCTGACCCTACACTGACATGCCCAAAACCATGAACAATGAGCCCCGCACCACGAGGGGAACAGCGAAGGCCAGCGCAGAACGAATCCTTGGAACGGTCCAAACAGTGGCCCACCAAAAAGATGTAACATAGGGACCTTGATAAGATTTTTGCGGCGGTGTACTAATGTTCCGTGATGTATAGAGATCTAGGAATACAGCGGACCTATATTTATAGTATTCAGGCTACTACATCGGGGCTTAGAGGCTTCGAATAATGGCTTCGAGGTTCAAGGATAGCGTTCAGGTCTTCGGAGTCTAGGGGTTTAGGGATTCGAGGCTTAAGGCCACCGAGTTTAGCATACTGTTTTTGCTGAAAACTGTTTTGCATCTTCCTACCGTGGGTAGAATGCCCGAAACCCTCATTAAACCTTCAAGGACTTGCCAGGCTTCTGCCTGTGTTGGTATGTGGCCCTCTCTCAGGAATCGTATCACCATGAACACTCAACTGTATTCTGCTGCGAAGGTCCAGATGCATCATTGCTACAGAATTCGCACTCAGCATTTTCGGTGTAACGTGGCCGGTATAGCTAATATTTATCGTGTATCTGGAATGTCCGCACATGCTGGCATAATCGCCGAATAGATAACCCTAACTCCAAGGACCCAAATAAGAGGTTTTTAGGGGCAAAACACCATGATTATTCTAGTACTTAGGCAGTAAAGCCCTATTATTTGGGTCCGTGGACCCTTAGGGTAACGGGTAGCTCTTCTCAAGACCTTTGCGAGGTCAACTGGAATCTTGAGGTCCATGCCAAGGAGGCTTGAGCAACTCCACATGAGTTATAGTCTAAACTCTTCACAGGGGGTTATATATGGGATGATATAGGGGACGACTATAGGGGTTATTAAGGGGGATACTAGGAGTTTGGACTATGGCTCACATGTACAATTAGCTGCGCATGGCAGTCTCAGTATGGAGAGCTGCCGAGTTCGCTGTCCCAACCTCATTCGCCAACTCGTCCTCTCACCATGGAAAAGCCCCGCACTCCCAGCCCTGTATAGCATTGCAGTTATGATACTGCAATATCACAATGGTGATCATTTTGCGATAGGGACTGGCGCTGTTTATATTCGGTGGCAGAGGTTATGACTTATGACTCCTTGCCGCTAAAAAAACAGCATCTATGGCGGATCTAGCCACAAAGGTGCATTAATTTAGCAGGTAACAAGCGTATGAAACCAAGCCCTACCCCTCAACCCTCCCCGAAGCCACGCATCAAAACTATAGCGAAAAGAATCCGGCCTTCTTCTTGCCTACATAAAATGCACACCCATGCCAAGTAAAGTATGAGCAAACCTTTCCAGTAAACCCGAGGCTTTGTAAGGTATTCCCTATCTAGCTCTTAAGGGCGGGCCTTGCAATATCTCCTTATACTCCCCACTCCCAACTGTGGATGGAGGCAAATCTTGAACCGTTTGTAGCCCTTATAGTTTTCGGGGATCCTAAACCCTACGTAAACCTGTTTACAGTTTAGGGTCCAGGGCTTCCAAGCTGTGTTCTCCAAAGGTCCCAAGAGGTCCCAGGAGCGCGGGGGGAACGTACGGCAAGGCGTCCGAGATATCCCGAAAAACTTCCCTGCGCAAAGCTGTTGCAAGGCAGGTCTTGGAGTTTAGGGGCATGCTGGGTCATGCTGCTGATGGACGCAGTCCTACATGACCCTATATACCTAAACGCTTGGAGGTTTTGTTTGTAGAGTTGTATACCTAAAGTCTTGCAGCATGATCCTTTGCTCTCACATTTGAGAGTCCCTATTGCAAAAGGAGGTCCCAACAAGGTCTGTCAGAGGCATCTTGGGTTTGCTTGGTTCGGGTTAGGTGTAATCGAGGACCACATATATTTTTACAAAAACAAGATTAGTGCAGCCCTAACTAATCCCAAAACACTGTAAATCCTAGATCCTGAAACCCCAGATTGTAAACCCTCAACCTTAGGCCCTAAAGAGACCCTCATCCCTAGAGCCAAAAGCCTAAGGTTCAAGGTTCTGAAATCCGCTACGGGGGGTTCAAGGGCAGCAGGAAATCCAAATCTACCGAGAGTAGCAGGTAGCAGTAGTTCACGCCCCATAGCACGCCCCAAAGGTGCCATACAAACCCTAAACCCTAAACCCTGAACCTAAGTCTCGAAGCAAACCCTCCTGGCACGAGAGAGTGGACAGCTCGAAGCATGAAGAGTGGTGGGACATGGGACATGCATGCATGCGGTGTTTTTTCACATCAAACTTCCCCCGGCTATAACCCCCAAACTCTGTGACTCTATAACGCGTGTTAGAGGAACGACTGATGTCTTGACCCTCCAGTTTCAGAATTGCCTTTTAAACAGGACCCCCCTTAATCCTATCCCATAGATCGGAGAGACCCTCGCATGAGTAGTATAACCTGGAGAGGCCCCCACATGAGTAATGATGAATGTTTTGAAGTTTTGTGCGGGTGACCAAGTAAGGCAATCTTCTCGCTATAACGCACTACCCACGAGGAGATTTACTGTCATATCCCTGATGGGACTAGTGTACCCACGGAAATACAGTAAACCCTAAACCCTGACTGACTGTTAAACGCTGAAGCCTAGAACCTAGACTGTCAACCATAAACCATGAACCATACACCCCAAACCCTGAACCTCTCTATCATGATAAATCTAAAGATTAATGATCTCGTGGGCAAAGTCATATTTCTGGTGGGCAAAGCCATGGGTGGAACCTCAGGGCCTTAGTTTTGAACTCTCACTTTGTGCCACGTTTATGGTCAAACTTCTCAGCTTTTACCGTTTAAAGTCACCGTCAAATTGACCAGTTGCAAAAGTGAAGAGGTCTAACCGTCAAAACAGACGACAAGTCGAACTGCAACAGCGGACAAGTCGAATCGTAAAAGCTGACCAAGGACCCACATAATAGGGTTTTAGTGCTCAACTGCTATAATAGTTATGGTATTTTGGCCCTGAAACCCTCTTATTTGGGTCCTTGGACCCTCAGGGGCAAACATCCAGTCTAGGGCCCTTCAGATTCCAACCATGACCTTGTAGAAGTGTGGGTTCCCTTGGTTCTTATTGAGGTGATATTAGAGTCAAGTTGGTGTTATATTGGGAAAATGGAAAAGGAAATGGAAGCTACTGTTTAGGGTTATATGGGGTTATACCAATATGGGCTGTAGGTTCGGGTTTAGGATTCTCCTGAATGCTGTGGGACCCAATCAGCAGTGGGGTATTTTCCGTTCTTAGATGATATAAAGCTGCTTCACAAGTGAATGTTTGGACTTGAGATGCTGAACCCTGAACCCTAAACTGTGAACCCTAAACCCTAACCCTAAAACCCTGGGTCCTGAACACTTAACTTCGAACTCTGAACCCTAAAGCCTGAACCCTAAACCGTAACCCCTAAACCCTATATCAAGCCTAAACCTTGCTACTCGTATGAGCCATAGTCTGAACTCCTTGTATGCCTCTTAGTAACCCCTATAGTAGTCCCGTATATAATCCCCTAAATAAACCCGTTTAACTATGGCTTGCATAAGGCAAGACCTGCCTCAAATCAGCAAATGGTCCATCAGCAGCCGGAGTTGCTGCGGGCGTCTTGCCTCGCAGGTTGTATTCTACGATTTAAGGTTGAATGGTAGGGTTTAGAGTTGGGGTTTAATGGACGAGAAAATGGAAGCAACTATTTGAGTTTAACGGCTTACTTTTTCAGGAGTGGGCTATCTTGGCTCTCATAGGCCAGAAGAGGAATCAGGGGCTTAGGATCGTCTACTGTAAATCCTGCTTCACATAATCTCGTTGAGATAGAGGGTTTTAGGGTTTATGGGCTACACAGGGTTCAGGGCTAAGGTAGAATCAACTGGGCGAACAAGTGGAAGCTGGGCTTATACTGGCCGACTTGGGCAACCCTAACCCACAGATTAGGAAGCTAAAGCTATCGTGTCGTGCTAATCGGGTATGTATTTGGGCGGTTGTGGTTACCAAACCCCTCTACTCAATGATGAGAATGAACGGGTCCTGGCACTTTAAGGCCTATTGTTTAGGGTTTAGGGGTTGGGTTGAAGGGACTATTCTTGGGTATGATATAGGACCTTAAAAGTTTAGGGTTTAGGGACTACAGCTACAGGGATCTCTTCCTCCATTCTGTGAGTCTTTAAGACCAAACCAGTGAGTTCAGAGTTTGAAAGCCCTTCTCTCCCTGACATGAAATACAATGATTACTTAATGTAGAGTAGTGTAGGTGTAGGCGCCTGAATACCACATTGATCCGGTATCTTAAGCTACAGTGATGCAAAGGCCAGAAGTATCAGCGAATAATCTTCTCAAAACCCTAAACCCTAAACCCTAAACCCTAAACCCTACAATAAGGAGCGCCAAGGAGGGAATGCTAAGCTTGACAAGTGGAATTTGCATGCTTGCTAAGTCTCCCCTAGGTTTTGCAGCACTTGTAATTCTTCCTCAGGTTGAAGGTTGAGAGCTCTACCTGAACCCCAAAAGTAGGTAAAATAATGGCCTTTATGGCTACTATTATGGGTTTAGGGCCATTATTTTACCTACTGTTGGGGTTTAGGTAGAATAGAAGGCAAAGGATGCTAGGGCTTTGGACTGGGATTTCGGATCTTCGAGACAAGCATCGAGAAACTTGGGTTGTGTGCTTCTGGAATGCAAGGATGCGACTGCATTGGTCAACAATGCAAAAGCCATGTGTACAAAGACATGTTACGAGAATGGCCCAGAGGGCAGGCGCGCTTGTAGATTATGATGGAGGGGGATTGAAGTCTCTACACAGCGGCCGGCTTGGAGCATCTGTCCCACTATTGAGGGCTCAGGGGAAAATCATATGGAAATGTATTACCTTAAGGGTCCAGGACCCAAATAATAGGGCTTTAGGGCCCAGATAGTATAATATTTGCGGTATTTTGGCCCTAAAACCGGTGTTATTGGGATTATGGTAACCAAAAAAGAAACATTATTTTGGAGGCCCCTATAGTACCTGGATGCCCAGTATGGTCGCAGAGCGGACCACGGATGGCAAATGCAACCATTGCCACGATCAGGCGACCAGGTTTGGTTTCGCACTTGAATAGATTTCAGCATCGATGGCGACAGCAAATATGTCTGCTTCCAAGTCGGCATCGACCTCGGGCCAGGAATTCGTTCCACCGTGTCGTTCTGCATGTCTGGCTGGTCGGGGTCTTGGCATTCGAAATTGAAATGCAGGCACATTCTGCGCCATTCCTGCTCATTCATCCGCGAAACAGGAATTGCTTCAAGCCTGAATAGTAACCACTACCCTAAGGGTCCATGCACAATAATTTAGTAATTGGGACTTTGGTACTAGTAATTGTGGTGCAGGTTTTGGGCAAGTGTATGATTATTGGGTACTTGGGCCCTTGGATTACCTCTAGGGTTTATTCGAAATACTATATGCCAGAACTGCTTGGGTCATTTGTTAGATGCCTGACTTAACGTTGATCCATAGCCCTGAACCATGACGTACACCCTAAGTTCTTTAAATCATGGGATTAGTGGAGAACCAAATGCAACATGAACGTGCAACTGGGCTTATGTAAGAGTGTATGGGGGTTGTTTGGTTGTGGCCTAAGTGATTTTATTAGGGCTTTGGGGTACGGTATACGAAACTTGCATGGGAAGTATGAGGGAAGCATTGCTGTACGCCCCAAACACCCCCAAACTTTAAACTTAATAGTGCTGAGTAGGGAATGAAGGTGCAGAAGCCTATGGTACGCCCCATTCTTGCATTCTAACAGTCTCGCTAACCAATACTCTTTTATTCCCTCCCTACGAACTATAACTCTGAATCCTAAGCTCTAAAGTAGCTTTCATGTACTCTTCCACATCACACGGACCACCCAAACCCTAAAACCTACAAACCCTAAATCACCTAAACCCTAAAGCCTTTAAATCCTAAACCCTAAATCCTATATCCGATACTCTAAATCCCAAATCTTAAGCCCTGAAGTCCAGAAACTACCCACCCTGAGGCTCTTGGACCCTCAAAGTGGGATCCCAAACCTTAGCCCCCAAAGCCCAAACTTCCCCCAGAAAGCCCTCTAAACCCCAAACCCTAAACCCTAAACCCTAAACTCTAAACCCTAAACCCTAAATTCCCACCCGGCCATTCCCACCCACTGCTAGGGTGGTGAGACACTGTACTGCGTAAGACAATGGGAGAATGGACGTATAGAGCTCCGTACATCAGGAGGCACAGCATTAAAGCCTCACACTGACACAGCCAGATTTTCAGCCTCCTTCCAGGGGGCCCCCTGGGGGGGTCCTGGCCCCTAGCTGCAGCAAGGGGCCACCTGACAAAAAAATTCTGCAACTGGCCGGAAACCATCTGCCCTTCTTAGGCCGCTGAAGGCCCCTTGGAGGGTCCTGGAAGGAGGCCCCTGGAGGCCCCTGAGGCCTCTGGATGCGGCGGGCCCACCTTCCGCTTCGAAGCGAAGGAAGCGAGACGATCTTTTCGAGGTGGGAAAGGAGGGCGTAGCCCTAAACCCTAACAGGAAATAATTTGGGTGGTAGCCATGATGTCATGGCTTCTTGGGCAACATCAATGAAGTTCGCTGTGCGCAGGATCTGCCGCCACCCACAGATCCCTGGAAGTGGGGTGGCGCCATCGGCGCATGGATACTCAGCCCTGCGCAGGCAGACGCCCTAAACTCTAAACCCTAAACCCTAAATTCTAAACCCTAAACCCTTAGCCAGGCTAAAAGAACATCAGGCCTCTCCGCGCGGCCATAGCACGGAGCAAGGTTTCAGGCTTTGGGTGCAGGGAACCCTTAGGGCTTAGGGTCTAGGTCTACGTTTAGGTACTCCTAAACCCCACTGAGAAGGGTCTGGTATTCCGGACCTGTCAAGACTGTAACGGCCAAAACAACTAGAACAGAGTCTTGGAGTGCAAGTGCACTCTGAATTTCTGAAAGGTTACAAGGAAGCAATATTGGCAACTATTCTAGCTTGCATGGTAGGTTGGGGCAGATTAATTAAGGACCTGTGCACTTACATACTCTGCCTCCATATTGGCAATACTTGTATTCCTGCCTGTTGAATCTTAAAGATAGAAGAACTAACTTTGTGGAACACTGACCCAGCACATAGCATGGCAAGTTGTTGTACTGCAGATGTTTGCTTCGCAATTCCACAGAGCTTGGAGGCCGACGTCCGCTTCTAGCACTTTACCGGCGTGATATAATCTAGGGTAGGGATGTTGTGAAACGGAGGTGTCATCGATAACGGTATGTTTACTGAAACATGTTTTTCTATCCCCCCGCCTGTAGGATGTAAAGGTATCTCAAGTCGTGGGTTGACGACTCCAAGCCAGGAAACACAGCGGATTGTCGCACAGACTTGGTAAAAGCAGGAGGCACCGCGCTTTGGGTCTTTTCCATGTCATCCTGATGAGACCTGGCAGGATCCTTGGAAAGAACCGTTGCTGCATGCGCGCAGATGAGTAGCGTTTTATGGTGGTTGAACCCAGTAAGAGTATATTCTGCATACAAAATGCTCCTCCCATAAGGAGGATGTGATCTTACTCTATATGACCCCTTCGAAAACTACTCAGATCTTGATTGATTCCCCCTCCCTAAGTCTTACAGTAGATCTAGGACAACCACCGAACAGTCATTCGCCGTAAGCCCTAAAATCTTAACCCTAAGCCCTACCCCTCCAGGCTCCCCCCTTAATTCCCATTTCTTGGCGTTAGTTATCCTGTAGTATTGGGGGCGAGGGGGGGGTGAAATGAAGCGAAACCCCAAACTAAACCCTAAACCCTAAACCCTAAGCGGGGGGTGAAATTAAGCGTTATACCCCAGTCTTGAACCCTGCTCGGAGCCTAAACGGGCTTAGGGTTCAGGGCTTAAAACCCTAAACTCAAAACCCTAAATCTGACACAGGCGCACGAGCTCAAATTGCCGGGTGTAAGGCTGGAGGTTTTAGGGATTAGGGCTCAGGGCTGGGAAGCTTCAAGTCTTACGCCCTTCCAAAGCCGACCTGCTTCATATGCGGTTATAAAGGGATAACGGAAAACAAAATGGAATTACTATTTAGGGTTCCGGGTTATGTGGGAATTATATTGGGAAACGGGTGTTTAAACGTGCGCCCTTGACAAAGGGGTCTGTATTGGGCTTTGTCTCAGGAGGTCCAAACATCAAGGCACCTAAGCACTGGTAGGACGGATTTCGGGCTTAGGGAATCGTATTGCTGGTGGTTGGACTGAGCCAGGGTATATTCTTCCTCTAGAATACCTAAGAACCAAAAGCAAACACAATCTTACTTCATACGCTCTTACTCTACATGGCACTATACCCTAAACTTACTCTACATTGGGACTATACCCTAAACTTACTCTACATTGGGACTATACCTTAAACCCTAGACTCTAAACCCCGAGCCTAAGTGCTACCCCTCAGCGCAGCCTGGACACTAGGGCCCGGGCAAGTCCAGAAGTGTCTGGCCATCTAGAAACACTTCAGCCAGTACCTTCCAGGCTAGGGGTTACTTAAAAACTCAGGGGGGCTTGGTAGGCAAGTTGGTTAAAAGTGGGGTTATAATGGGCTATAAGCATGCCAACCCCAAATTAGGGGACTCAAAGCCCCAATAAGAACCTATAGTCCCCCTTAAGTAGATAGCATATGGTTTTTTGTATATTATAATAGGACCCCCATATACTCCATATTGTATCTACTCAAGGGGAACTATACTCACTAAGTACACGGAGCCTGAGAGTTGAGGCTTAAGGTCGGGTGTTGAGATCTTCAAGTGGATTGAAGTCCAGAGTTTGCCCTAAACCCTGGTCCTACACTGTAGGCCCCACACCCCTAAAGACTAAACCCTGGACCCCTAAACCGCAGGTGTGGGGTGAATGCTTCAAGTACAACCTCGTCAAGTTGCCCAGCACCACCTGGACGAAGCAACAGGAGCTTGGTCTACGGTTAGGGTTCAGGGCCAGAGGGGCTTTAGGGTTTAGGGTTTACAGCTGAAGGTTTAGGGCTTGCTCCATAATCGGATTTTGGCGCCCTCCTGAATGATGCAAACGAAGTGCTTTATGCAAATAAGCTGCTCCAAAGGATCCGCAATAGTCCGAACCAATCCTAAACCCAAAGTCACCCCCCCAGCTAATTAATCTTTCTCGGAAGTCTACATCGGTAGCTCTTCCTCCTCTGAGTGCATGACGCAACCCAGCGAGAAGATATCCATCGCCGCCTGAAAGGGTTTAGGGTTTAGTGTGTTTAGATTTGGGGTGTTTGGGGTATATAGAGTTTAGGTTTAGGGTATACAGGGCTCATGGAATTTAAGACTTTTAGGGTGTATTTAGGGGTTTAGCGTATATAGGGTTTAGGGTTTAGGGTTTAGGCTTTTAGGGGATAGTCTGTAGGGTTAGGGGTCTATAACGACAAGGGAATAGTTGGATCAATAAATGGAGATGAAACCGAAACTGGGTGTATGTAGCGGTCTATCGAAAGATGATAGCGGTTCCTGGTGCCCACCAACTTACGCTTACGGCTTTAGTGTGTAGGGGCATCTGGCACAAGAGGGAAGCTTCAAACCCTAGACCCCAAAACCCCATCCCCCGAACCCTAAACCCTCAAATCCTAACGGGATCATGAAACCTGGAAGATTCAATACATGAGCCATGGTAAACTCCTAGTATCCCCCTTAATAACCCCTACAGTAGTCTCCTATATAATCCCCTATATAACCCCCTTTATGGAGTTCAGACTGTAGCTCACATGGAGGCGCACTACATGACTACATGTGTAACTTCAACACTCAGTAGCGCGAGCATTGCACCACTGCACAGCTGACCTGTATCCCTACGAAAAAAGTCGACCAACTTAGAATACTGTTGATGGAGGAAATCTTGCACCACGTTAAGTCCTTAAACTTCTAGGAATTACGGTATTCTAGGGCCCCTTGGTGGTGCAAGATTTCATCCATGAACAGTATGAGCTCCCATGTAAACTCTATGTGAATGGTTTTGTCAAGAAAAGTACCCGAGTAATCCTCAGGAAGGACTTCTAGGATCCTCCCCTAATCCCCACATGCCCCTAGAATCTTGAATAAAACCATTTGGGTGTTTCCTAAAATTAGGGGTACCTTTTTCGGGGTCCCCATGATAAGGACTATAGTATATTGCGGTCTACATTGGGGTCCCCTCATTTTTGGGAAACTTCCATTTCAAGAGGGATAGAGGCAACCTTAGAGTAGTCGCCATGCATTCTGCACTCAGCGCTGCAAGCCCTGAACCCTAAACCCTAAACCTGAACCCTAAACCCTAAACCCTAAACCCCTAAACCCTAAACCCTAAGCCCTGAACCCTAAAACCCCTGAACCCTAAACCCTAAACCCTAAACCCCTAAACCCTAAGCCCTAAACCCTAAGCCCTGAACTCTAAACCCTAAACTCTTTTCCTTTAAGCCGGAAAATTTCATTCCCATAGACCCTAAGCTGCCAGCGGAAAACGCAAGCCCTAGGCCAGGAACCCAAAACATGGAAGGGTTTAGGGTTTAGGGGCTTTACTATATATGAAACCATTTACTTAATGAGTGGCGTATATTTACTCATCATTCAGTGGGCTAAGACTGCTGGCAGACAAGCCCGGAAACTACCCAAGAACCCTCTCACTCTCATCCCAGCTATCCCAAACCCCATTCCCTAGACCCGAACCTCGAATTTCTGGACTCAAAGCCCAATTTAGGGTCAGGGGAGGGATCAGCAGTGGCAGTGTGAGTATCAACACGCTTGCAGGGTAGAGATGGTCCTTCTGCAGAGCGGTAGGTAAAGCTTACACCTTAGCCCCTGCTAAACCCGCAGTCCTAGACCCCAAGCAATAAACCTTTATTCTAGCAGTGCCAGGCCTCAACCCTGAACTCCCAAAACCTAAGCCCTCTACCCTGAAACCCAAATCCTAAACTCTTCAACCCTGTATGATCCTGAGCCCTTCAATGCGCAGGCCCTAGATTGATGTCCCAAATGCCCAGGTCTAGGGGGTTTAGGGCCCATATAACAGAGCCACCCAGATTCAGGTTTTAGGGGACGGGATCATCGGGCGTGTTTTGGAGTTCGCGGTCTTTTGTTGAGTAGTATTTGTGAGGTCGCCTGTCGCAGCCTATTCAATTAGAATGGGGTTTGGGGGGTGTATTCAATAGTAGCTTCATAAGGAATAAATATTGGGTACGTGGAGTGATACTTCTTCAGGCTTCTATATTAATTGCCCCATGAAGCTTAATGTATTCCTGGTGTCCTCTTCATTGTCCCGGTTTAGAGTTTAGCGTTTGACTCTTCATTATTCTGAGTACTCGGGCCCGTGAAACCTTAATTGTCCAAAGCCTAACCCTAGACCCCAAACCCCTAAATCCTGAGCCCTTCGACCCCTGACCCCCCGTATGCCTGGATCCTAGATCCTAAATCCGAAATCCTAAGCCCTGAACCTGAACCCTAAACCCTGCATGTAAGTCTTTAATCCCCAAACCCCGAACCCTAATCCTAAACCCTAGACCCTAAACCCGAATCTAAACCCTAATCCCAAGCCCTAAACCCCTAAAATCCTAAACCCTAAATCCCTACACCCTAAACCCCTAAAATCCTACACACTAAATCCCTTAACCCTAAATCCGAAGTCCATGAGGCCTAAGACCCCTGGGATGCAGACCAGCTCGCGCGAAAAGCGGCCGCGGGCGAGGCTGGCCTTACCACCTCTTGGGCTCTCCCAAAATTTAGGGGCTTAGGGTGTAGGGAATTAGGGTTTAGGATTTTAGTGGTTTAGGGTGTAGGGATTTAGGGGTTGGGAGTTTAGGAGTTTAGGGTGTAGGGGTCTAGAGCTTAGGGGTTTAGTAGGGTTAAGGGGGTTTAGAGTGTAGGGTTTAGGGAATTAAGGTTCTAGGGTCTAGGGGTTTAGGGTTTAGCGGTTTAGGGTTCAAGGTGATCCCCCAGAGTATGTGGAAACTTGCCTTTTTGGCTGTTTCTTCAGGGTTGTGGACCAATATTTCACTGCAGGTAAGGTTTGCGAGATGTTTGGAATTCATGGTTTGAGACGTTTAGCTTGAGGTACAGGATTTAAGGTTTAATGGGCTTTAGGGTTGGTGGCTTGGAGTTTCGCGTTTAGGGTTGGCGCTAAGACTTGAAAGGGGTATCGGGATGATAAACCCTAAGCCCTAAACCCTAAAGACTAACCGCAAACCCCAAACCCAAAAGTCTTAACCCTAAACTCTAAAACCCTAAATGTTCCAAGGAGGGCTCCCTACACCCTAAACTCTAACTTCTAAAGCCTACACCCCACAAGTATGTAAAATTATAGCCCTAAACCCATAATAACAGCCATAAAGGCCATTATTTTACATACTTCTGGGGCCCAGGTAAAGCCTACACACCCCAAAAGGACTCCCTAAAACCCCAAAGCCCGAAGGTGCTACAGCTCTGAGGCCAGGAGTTGAGGGGCCCAAAACCCAAGGGTTCAGGGTTCAGGGTTCAGGGTTTAGGGTTCAGAGTTTATAATATACTCAGGGGGTCCATGTACCCAAGAATTAGGTACTTGGGTTTTGGGTAATAGTAAGTATAGTACAGGTTTTGGGTAAGTATATGATTATTAGGTACTTGGACCCTTAGGGATAGGGGATAAAAAAATAGGGTTGATATAGGGGACTATTATAGGGATTATATAGGGGGGACTATTACAGGGATTGTATAGGGAATGATTATAGGGGGCTATATAGGGGTTGTATAGGGATAATGGAGAAGAAATTAGAGACAACTATTGAGGGTTTAGAGTTTGGGGTTTAAGGCGTAGGAAAGTTTAGGGCTTAGGGTTCCGAATTTAGTGCTTAGGATGGGTTTAGGGCTTTGGGTTTAGGATGGGCTTGAATGGGTTCTTGAAGTTTGCTATTACCTTCGTCTGGTGAGCAGGGACGGAAGGAATGGTACAGGAAATGGCACCTACTCTAATGGAGAATCAGATGCAACAGAACATGTGCAACATGACAAGAACATGGACAAACGACGAGAAAACGGAAACAAACATATTTGGAGGATTCTACATGGACTGCTAGAAGGATCCATTTCAACATTCCTTGCTAACCAGAAGTCAAAACAAGCAGACGTCGGTCAACCCATACCTGGGCATGGGCCCTTCCCTTTGGTGAGGAGGTAGGTCAGGTGATTCAGGGCTTAGGGCTTAAGGCTTGTTTACGGTGACATGTCTTAAAAAACGGTGGAAGAAAAGAGGATCTTACGCATAGGATCAACCCCAAACCCGAAACTCTTGAAGATGGGGGTTGCGATCCGCTTTCGTCGTGCTTCTCACCAAGGAGCATGTGAACATAAACACTTTGGAAGCTTGCCTTTCCCGGTTGATGCAGCCGCCTCAGGGGACAGAGGCCTTCTTACAAGTCAGAGGCATCGCGCTGTGGATAAAGCATGAATGGTTGGTGCTTTTTCTATGCATGAAGATCAGCATAAACTTGGTGCGGGAAGGGGTTCAGTCTGTCCTGCAAAGTCCCAGTTCAAAGGTAAAGTGATACTTTCCCAAAATAGGAGGACCCGAATATAGACCCCAAAGCACTATAATCCTTACTGTATAGGGACCCCCGAACCGGTATCCCAGTATTGGGAAACCCCCAAGTGCGTGCTAGGACCGCAGCTGGCGTGGAGGCATCACAAAATCTACACCACACAATCTCAAGCCAAGAGGAATACATCAATCAATCGACAAGCCCTGGAGGCCCTAAAAACCCTAACCCCTGAAACCCTATAGTCCCCCTTAAGTAGCTAGAATATAGGGTATATGGGGATCTTATTATGTTATACCCGAAGCCATAGCCTATCTACTTAAGGGGGACTAATAAACTTTAAGCTCAAAGCAATATGTACACCCTAAACCCTAAACTCTACGTGCCTGTGCACTCAAAGCGCTCTGGTGCCAGGTAGCATCGATGTCCTTGGCACAATTAGCTTAGATTTTCTCAGTATGTATGTGTGAACAGTTTGGGTCTCCACATTCTGCGTGATCCCTATGCTAAGGACTAGGGATCCAAAAGCTGTCGGGTGTATGTATTTTGGCCTATACTCTATAAGCTCTAAACCACCCAAGTGTTTGAGTCTGGACTTCTCCTGGGGTAAGCCACAGCAATGCACTAAAGTAATCCTGTGCGACAAGAGGTACCGATCTTTCTCCAAACAGGAGCTTTGGGTTTGGGGCTTCGGGTGCCTCATACGTATACAGCGATGAAAAGGGCCCGCTGAAGGATCGATCACATAACGCAGGAACTGCTTGAGAAACTTGAAAACACGTAATTACGTGTAGAAAAATTGTTCCGAAAGGGGCGGATCCATCAAAGACGTCCTGAATGTAACCACATGTGATCAGCCATGAAGCTCATAGAACCTGCATGTGATGGCACAACTCTAGGGGGCGCACCGTCAGCGAGGTTTTTTCTCAGGGAAAAGGATCAAACAGAAACACCACCAAAATATTTCTGGGTTGGCGGCTGTTCCTGTCTGACTCGAAAAAGAAAGAGAACCTCGCGCTGGCAATGGCTTTGGGTGTAGTCGGGATTGGGATTAAGGCCCTAAACCCGAAATCGCTTTTAGGGGTTTAGGGTTTAGCATTTTGGGATGCGGGGCAGGGCTTATGGTCTCAAGCCTGAACCCTTAATTAATCCTAAACCTTGAACCCTAGGACCTTAAGCAAGGGGGGTTCATGTGCCCGCCTCCCATGCAGACCCAGGTACTTCAAACGGAAGTTCACTTACCCTTGCTCAAGGCAAACTTGAGCAGTAGGGGGTTGGGGTTTAAGGTTCAGGGTTTAGGTGTTTAGGGTTTAAGTGTTTAGGGTTCATAGGGTTAGGGTTCCGGGCTTAGGGCTAGGCGTAGGGTTTAGAGTTTAGGGTTGGGAGTCATCCCGATGGGTACAAGCGCCTAATACAATACCTGCGTGCACTGCCTCACTCTGAACTATGGGCGCTTGTAAGCTTATCCCGCTCCCCTAGGACAAATGGACTTCAGCCCATAAAGCAAGCAGTAACTTTGATTCCTTGCATTGATCCTGTTGCGGTTCCTGGTGTGGACTCCCCCATGGAGGCTAAACCATAATCCATAATCCTAAACCCTGGCAAACCCCCAACCCTTATCAACACAAAACCCTTAAGTTGGGACCGACAGCGGGCGAAAGGTTGCACCTTACGCCCTGGACCAGGAAGTTGGGTTAAGTAAGAACCCTGATGACAGATTCCTGCGCGACTGCCTACTTTCCATTATTATTTTAAGAACTTGAAACAATTTGGGACTATTGGCTACATACACCACCTTGGCATGAGGTCGGGTGAGGTCACAACAATTCGACCAGACAACACGTCGACCAGTACTATCCCCACCTTTACACCCCTCACCCCGCAAACAAAGCCTGAGCTACCACCCTAAATCCTAAACCCTAAACCCTCCTAGGCCTGTATTGACGTGAGTCAGGGCGTAGTGTGGGATCTTCTGACCGCCTTTAGAACAGAAACCGCATGCGGACGAATTACCAGTTCTCAAGACTGAATCCCGAAACCCTATACCTGCACTGATGAGGACTATCAATTTGTCGACGTTAAACCTTAAACTCGAAGCCCTAAATCCTAACCCCCTAGACCCTATAAGCCCTAAATCCAAAAACCCCTAAACCCCTAAACCCTAAAACCCAAGCCCTAAGACCTAAACCCCTGAACCCAAAGACCCTGAACCCTGAGAAGCTTCAACCCTAAAAAACGGAAGAAGAAGAAGAAGCAGACTGAGAGCCAGACTCTGTTGGATCGTCCTGCTCGCTGAAACTTGTTGTAACCGCGGTTTAGGCTTTAGGTTTTGGGGTTTAGGGTTCCATGTGCTCTCTACATATGCTAAATAGGGACCATATGCACCTTTTTAAAGGGTACTGTATAAGGAGGGTCCTGGAAAGGAATAAAATGGCCAAATGCTCATGTTGGTTCTGCATATTGGAAGTTCTACTGCTAAGAGATGCCAAATGAGGGGGCTTCCTTTCTGTTGGTTGTGTTTTTTGGGTTGGGATGTGACTTGCTAGGGCTCTAGACTCGGTAAACCCTAGCGAGCAAAACATCCTAAACTGGAAAATGCTCATGCTTCGGAACTTTAGGGTTTAGGGTGGGTTAGGGTGTACCTAAACCCCAAAAGTCTATAAAACAATAGCCCTAAACCCATAATAACAGCCATGAAGGCCATTATTTCACATACTATTGGGGTCCAGGTAAAGGTGGCAGCTGTAGGAATTTAGCGTGGAGCGCGAGGTGAAATATGTATAGACGTTCAGGCCCGTATTGCACATACTGTTGTGTTTCATGTGAACCCTACCTGGGCCCTTAATTTTACCTTACCCGATTTTTTAGGGTACCTGATTTGGTACATTGTTACATAGACGAAGATACTAGACATGAAGCTAGGGGACCCTCAAAAAGGGGGCACTCTGAGCCCTAAACAATGGACCCTAAGCTCTAAGCCCTAGACCCTCATCTAAGCCCCAGAACCTAATCCTGAAACCCTAAGCCCTGTAAGCCCTTACTCCTTCCCCCTAAGCTCCAAAGTCCTGCGGAAGCATCAAAGGCTTAAAGGTTGCAAAGTCAGTGATGACGGTGTGATTCCACGACCTCAGCGGCAACGCTTGAGGACTGATGTAGAAACCTCAATTAGTAGATGTTTGGAAGTTTGGGGTTCAGGTATTACGTCGAGGGAGATGCTTCCAATAATCCAGAATCGAATGGAAACGCAATGGACACTATGTCATGGAAACTGGACTTATAAGCTTCAAGGGATGACTACCAAGAACCACTATGGTATAGGTTAGGTGGACCCCCCCCCGCCCTGTAATAGCGGCTATAAAGGATAATAAGAATCACATTAGGGTGAGGTCGTGCACGTTCCACGTAATGACATATGAAACAGAACCACGCTCTGACCTTTCAAGTACCGCGATACGCAAATGCAAGAACCACGCCAAGATTCAATGACTGTGTTGTTCGGGTCACGTCTATACTATACTAGACCACACTACGCTACAAACCCTAAACCCTCCACCAACCCTACACCCTCCACCCTAAATACATGAACCCTGAACATCGAGCCCGAAGCCCTTGAACTGGTAAGTCCTAAGACCCAAACCCTCAACCCCGAAAGCACAACCTTTGGGCGAATCAGACCATAGAAGAGGAGCGTTAACCTCCTCACGATATGTTGCGATGGTGAGATAAAGATCTGAGACCACCTGGGCAGGAAGGCCCAAAGCCGACACCGTGACATTGTGCTGTCTGACCTGTTTGTCGAAGTTCCCGCAGGATCTGCAGGTCGAGTCTGCTCGGTCTGCCCGAGAAGAGCCCCCAGCAGGAACATCAACGAGCTCGCGACGGCACTTGAAGCATGTGAAAGCTGAAGGTGCCTGCGGCAGCGGCGCTGCCTTAGGTGCTTATAGGTTTGTGATGCAGGAACGAAGTCTGATTGGTTTTCGATCGGAATTCGCGCAAGCAAGTATTCTGCCCAAGACTGACCAAACCAGGCACAACGTGGTTCCAACCCACACTAATATTAGGGTGCTCTTTTTTTCCGATTATACCATTATGTGGGGGCGGCCCTCTCATGGTATACGGGTTACCTCAGGTGGACCTCAACATGTTAGTTTTAAGCATTTCGGCCGCTATTGGACCATCAGTTCAAGTTTTCTCCAAACACGGGCACTGAGGGACCTAGGAATAGTAGGATCCTGCAGGACCCTCACAGATCAGATTAAAGAATAGATTGAGAAACTCTTAACTACGTGGGTGGCACTTAGGACCCCTACTAAGGGCTAACTCTTAATTACCTATAATAGGAATATATATAAGGGAATCCCAAAAGGTTAAGGGTCTAAGGTCCAAGCTAAGTCCGATGGGAAGGAAGTACTCAAAACTCTCATAAAGAAGTCCAACAAGGCAATTTGCATGTTGAAAGGGTCCTGACTGACAAAGCAGCCTGGCAACACAATCTTCGCAATCGGAGCCAAATGTGCGGGGTGCTTAAAAGACGGCAAACCTCGTAGGTGTACATATGGATGGTACTGGCATTACAGGGTCCTGTCTAAACGATCGCCCATCCAAAGACCACGCATGGTAAGAGAAACATCATGTGGGGCTTTTTCAATACAGTGGACGCTGTGGGCGCTGATTAGGAGGCCAGGAGCGAGGGATGTCGGGATGAATGAGAAACTCCCGTATGTAATCGCAGAATATGCCCTGGAATCGCACTTCTACATTCACCCCTCAACCTGAAACCCATAGACCTTATCCTGCATCCCTGTGAGGTTTAGGAAATAGAGGAAAAGCCGACTCAAACTGTCTGGAGCACTCTGTGCTCCGGGCGACACGAAGATGTTCTCCGTTTTCAGGTCGCCGTGCACAACCTTGGGATACAAGCTTGATTTGGCCGCGCTAACCCACGAACCCCAAACTGGGTGGGTTGCTGTTGAGGAACAAGCTGAATTACTGTAAAAAATAAACCCTATACTTAGTACTTACCCATATTATGGTTGGTAACTTAAACGAAATTCCTTAACAGCAACCAAGTCAAACCTCAACCTCAACAGCCCAAGGCCGAGACCCCAAACCGCAGAACCGAACCCTCAACCCTCAGTCCAAAACCCTACACGGTTTAGGGCTTAGGGTTTATAGGGTTTAGGGTCAGTCCCCCACCCTAAGGCTCAAAACAACCCAAAAGCCTTACATAGTATGGTCTTTGGGTTCAAAAGCCTTCATTTCCGAGGTTCGATTACTACAACCTCAACTCGAAACTCGAATCCCTGAAACCTAGCCCTAAACCCTAGACCTTAGACCTATCCACAAAGCAACCCCCGCGAATCCAATCAGCCCAAAGTCTGGTCATACCGTAAGCACCTCCTAAAGCTTGTTCCCTGCTAGTTAATGACAGTCCCATCCAGGTAACAAGGGTCCAGTGCTTAGGGTAGTCTTATGAGTTATACTTATTAATTGAGGGTAATTACTACTAATCTGTAGGCAATTGGGGTTGCAGGTAGGGTTTAGGGCTTTGGGTAGTCCAATCCCTAAGCCCTAATCCCTGAACCCCAAATAACCCCCTGAACCCTTACCCCCAGTCCCAAACTCCCTAAACCCCAAACTCCCCAAACTCTAAACCCCAAACCCCCTAAACCCTAAACCCCAAACCCCCTAAACCCCCTAAACCCTAAACCCTAAACCCTAGTAGTATGTCCCTTCGCCTACGCAAGGCCCAGGTCCAAGGGCGTGACGCCTGCGGAATGTGCTTGGCAGACACCGGCAAGAACCTGCGGCTGCAGGTTCGTGAAGTAGGTACTGGTTGACGGGTTAAGGGTATTGGGGGTTTAGGGTCTGAGGGCTTTAGGTTCTAGTGTTTAGGATTTTTGGGTTTAGAGTTTTAGGGTCTAGGGTCTTGGGTTTTAGGGGTTTTGCACCTGGGATGAATAGGGGTCCACTGCTTATGAATTTCTTCAGGTTTTCAGGTTCAGAAGCCAGGGTTACGTTTTGTCCTTAAGTTCTTCCTTGGACCCAGAAGACTTTCTGCTCCAGCATGCTATAGCAAACATCCTGCTATGAAACACAAGGACTGCAGGTCTTTTGGGGTCCGACGTAGAGAAAATGGAGGCAGCCTTGCAGCACCCAAAGCTCTGCCATGAACACTACACTCAGCGTTGAACCTGAAATCCTGAACCCTAAACCCTGAGTCCCTTAGGCCCTAAACCCTAAGCCCTGAATCCTAAACCCATAAACCCAGTACCCCTATTGGGTTCCAGAGTGGAGGCTGCTGCCGGTTGACGGCAATACTCCCTTGATTCCACTTGCTACGGTTTGAGGCAAGATTTGGTAGTTTACCTAAACAGGGGGACCCCAGTGTAGACCCCCAAATACTCTAGTCCGAACACCCCAGAAGGGTACCCCTAATTTTGGGATCGGCGTCTCTGCGCCGGTGGACCATTTTTTTTCGCTTGCTCTTTTGCCCGAATGCCTTGCGGCCTGCACATAACTCCAAACAAAGCTTATTTCTTGTCCAGCTCTTCTCGCAGAGGCAAATAATGAAGCCCTTGAACAAGTAAAGCGTCAAGACTATGGGAACTTTTCAAGCCTGCTACAGAGGCCCTTAACATAGAATGCCAAAGACAAGGCCCTACTTAGTGTTGACAACTTATACTTCGATTAAATCTTAAACCTCTAAGCCCTGTCGGGTTTCCGAGATAAGCCTGCCAGCCTTTTCCGTCATCTCTGTTTTGCTTAACCCTGCTCTCTCAAGCCTATAACCCTTACCAGAAAAGCTATAGGGCTTAGCTTGAAACACCACACCCGAACCCTACGCCCGGAAAGAGCGCTTTGATTTTCAGAAGCAAGCGAAGCGTATGTCTTCCCCCTTGCGCAGGAGGTGTGCATGCGCGAAGGCCCGCGCGAGCCGAACTGAAACCTGCAGCACGGTATCTGAATCACTGAGAGGTTTTCAACTTGAAAAGGGGTCGTCAAAGTGGGGACCCACGGTCAAAGAGGGATTATATGGGGATTTCTCTAAAGGGAATGTGTGGGTTTAGAGTTTTCCTTTTTGGGGGGTTATGGGGTCTGACCTGTGCGGATGTGGACAACACGCCCCACGAGTGAGGCCTACCGTTAGATACTATATAAGTTTAGCCTAGTTAGGGTCCATGTACCTAATGATTGAGTCCCTTGGATGAAGAACCTACACCCTAAATACTCTTAACACCAAACCCGTGAAACAGACCTGACACCTCAACCCCCCCATACGCAAAAACCTGAAACGCACGCTTTAAGGTCTAGGATTTAGGGTTTAGGCTTCAGGGCTTAAGGTTCATGGTTTAGGAAACCCATAAGACGTCAACTGACGTCAAGTGAAACCTTTACATACGGCTCTTGGACGCCAGAACAGATCCCAGAAATTATAGCCGCCACAGTGCAAACCTTCTTCAGCAGGAAAGCCCAGAATAGTCGTAAGAACTTCAGTGTGAGCCCTCAACCTCCAAATCTTGCAACTCTAAGCACGTAACCCTAAACCCAAATCCCTGCAAACCCCAGTTTCCGTTCCAAGTTCCATGTTCTTCCCCCGTTAGTCCTACCCCCCAGACGCCAACCCCCAAATGATGATCTTTTGCCCTCAACCCTAAAAACTAAACGCCCCCGAAACCTCAAACCCCTAAACCCGAAACCATTAAACCCCAAACCCCTAAACCCCATAACCTCCAAAACCACCTAAACCTTTAGTAGACCCCAACCCTGTAATAGTGGTATAATATGAATATAGGAGGATCCTTTTACAATCACCATTATCCTTTATACTCACTATTACTGGGTGGTGGATCCACCTAACCTAACCCCAATAAAACACTAAAATCAAAGCAAGCCAATGCGCAGGCATCAGCTCAATAGCGAAAGTACCCAGGTGGGTCAACTCGCCTGGCGCACCAGTTGGGGTCTAGAAGCTTAGAGTTTAGGGTCTAGGGGTCTAGGTTTAGGGTTTGGGGTTTACAAGAGTTACTGGAACCCCAAAAACTATGTGGAACAATGTCTGTTTGGCTATTTGTTCTTTCTGATGTGGTTTCGGGCCCAATATTTTTAACCTGCTTTTCAGGTCCAAGTAGGTTTAAAGGTTATGGGCTTGAAGTTTGGGATTTCGGGTTTATTGTTCAGGGTTGAGGGAGGAGGATGTCGATGTCGGGCTCGGAGTTCAGGGTGTAGTGTAGGGGTTTCTTGGTGCGTACATAGTCTTCCCCAAAGCACACTGGCATGGAGCCCGTTTTTTGAGGGAGTCCCTTGATAAGGGGTGGGGGTGGGGAATCTGCGGAACGTTTAAAGTTAGGGCTTGCATTCTCCCAAACTAAGCCAAATACACCGGCCCTCTCTTTGAGGGACAGTGCCCTTTGTTGGGCCCTTTTTGGGGTTCCGTGCTTTTTGGAGAAGAGTGTAGAAGGAACTTGTGGTTGGCTGCCTGACATAGTCCCCGCCGAGTCGAGCAAGAGCTATGCAGGAAGCAAAATTCTGCAAAGCGCCATCTGTAATGTCTAGCACTTGTATGCGCAGATTCTGCAGTGGCTCGACGCCCGAAGTTGTGCAGCAGCCGCATCCAAGTCAAATATTGGGAGGTTTCTATCTACTTCAAAGACATGAGAGGACAAATGGACGCGCGGTGTAGCTTGAAACACGAGAAAAACTCTGAAGCACTTTTCATATTCTACCATGCCCGAAACAAAAGGCCCCATTCCAAAGCGGCCACACGACTACGACTACGAATCTCTGAGCCCTACACGTTAAATTCTACAATGCAAGATAAGCCCTTCCGTCCTCATGCGGATAACAGCAAATGAACCTGCATCGTCCTCGTGTGGGTTTACTAGAATAACTCCACAACAAGAGGCGCTTTCAGAGTTGACCCAATTAAGGTAAGCCACTTCTTGCAGCCGTGCTGGCCCCCGAAAACGCAGTAGAGCCCTTTGCTGCCGGCTTGTTGCTCTGGCCGCAGCAACTCACGGTAATCCAGGGCAGGCTTAAGCTCTAAGCGAGCTTCTGGCGTCTGCTGCCTTCTCTCCTTCTTGTGGCCCCGGTCGCGGTTGCTTCGACGACTATATGCTTGTGCTACTTGATGAAACCGAAGTCAGGCTTACCTCTGCCTGGAACCTCAAAAATATGTCAGCAAAAATCCAAACTCCTCGTATGCCCCTTGATAACCCCTATACTAGTCCCCCATAGACTGCCAGCTCCGGGTAAGCTTCAGACAAACATCTGGATGGGCAAGACAAGGAGAAATGCTAACTGAGAATTGGAGGCTAGCCCAAAGGGCCCTAAGTACCAATAATGGGCAAGACAAGGAGAAATGCTAACTGAGAATTGGAGGCTAGCCCAAAGGGCCCTAAGTACCAATATAGGTATTACTTACCCAAACCATAAGGGAAGTTACTACTACAGAAACCATACTTTGTACCATATGAGTACTTTGGACCCTTTGGGTAGAGTACCCCCCTGGAACAGGCTGGTTGTGCTAAAGCCATGCTCTAGCACATTCCCACCAAAGATTCGCGTTTCCTAACTGAAATTTGGTAAATATCTCTCGAACTATTCATGAACCCACTTACAAATCATCCGCCGAGATTTGCACTAAAGGGCATTGTCCTATCAGTACGTCACAGGTCCCCCTAAACCCTCAACCCTAAACCCCTTAAAACTTTTTTGTATTTGAGTCCAGTCGTCACACCGAACTTAAGCTCTATCTAAGCCATAATGAAACTCCTAGTAGCCCCCTTAGTAAGCCCAGTAATCCCCTATATCATACCCTATATAAGCTCAAATAAGGGCTTTAGACTATCAATAACCCATATGGTAGTTTCCCTAAATTACTGTTCTCAAAATGGGGGAAATTTATATAGGGCCCCGTAGTATAATGGGAACCCAAATATAGGACCCCGTATTATAGGGAATTTAGACCAATACCCATATAACCCCTTATAATATAACCCCAAATAAGGACTTGAGACTGCAGCTCTATCTAAACCCTGTGCCAAGCCCCCGTGCGCCTATACGGGGCCCCCACTTTGGATCCCCGAGCAGCCAGTCCTGCCACTGCCGAGAACGCATTGCCTAGTTTTTGCAGGGCTTATCCCTTTACCCTACGCCCTGAACCGTAAACCCTAAACCCTAATAGGGCTTAGGGTCTAAGATGTCCTAGGGGTATAGATTGTAGGTATAACATTTAAGTGTTGGGGCTCACAGGCTTTTAGGGGCTATCTTTCCGGTGCTTGGTCGTTTAGGGTTTGGGGGTCGATGGGGTCAGAGGTACACTGGCGGCTTACCCAGCCTTAATATAGGGTTTAGCGTGTAGATTTGGGGTCTAGGCTCTCGGGGATACTTCGCGCAGTTAGCATCTAGGGCGTATTGCATGTAAACTGAAAGTCGCGCAAGTCTGTTTTGATGTCGGATCCTCTGGGGATGACTTCCAGCAAATGCTGCCCAGATGGCGTTGCCTTGACTTCTGCGGGCTGAGGAGACCCTACAACTTTGAACCCTGTATCCTAAAATCCTAAACCCCCCAAATTAACCCTAAACCTTGAGGTTCAGGGTTTATTCTACCTGCCCTCTAGCGGTAGGTTCAGGCATAGGCCGCGTTTCTCGTCATGCTAAGCCAAAGTACTGCTTCACTTTGAGGGCTTAGGGTTTTAGCGTTTATGGTTTTAGGCGATTTAGGGTTGTGGGTTTTAGGCTTTGGGGTTTTAGGGCTTAGGGTTTTAGCAGTTAGGGTTTGGGGTTTTAGGGTTGTACAGATTCGTAGGCAACTACTAACTAAGGACCACAAGTTGTAGCCTGGCTCTAATATTGCGCATCTTGCCACCTGGCACAGAGACAATGTTGTCAGTACTAGTGAGGGGCATAACTGGGTTGCTGCAGGAACTTACATGAAGTTCCTTGACAGCAGCCCAGCAAACAAGAACCCTCGCAGCTGATTTCCAACTCGCTGCAGACAAAGGTAGAAGTTTCCAGAACTGGGGTCCCCTTTATCAACCACAAATTTCCTCAATGATTGTCATTGTAGAGATTGCAGAGACTCCCGACAAGGGACCTACCTTAAACCTCGAAACCCGCATTTCCCCAGCAAAGCCCGTCCACGCGAATCTCGTCCAAGCCCGCCTCTCAGCCAGCAAACATGCATGCCTTGGGGCTTGGACCTTTTAATTCAAGCGCCCAAAAGTATGTAGAATAATGGCATCTTGGGCTATGTTGAAGGGTTTTGGGCGGGGGTCACGAAATCCTAGCAGCTCGAATAACCCCAAAAGCCCCAACAAACAGAATAACCGGCTCATGAGCGGAAGAAGATGTTGGCACAGGTCTGCGAAGGCTACTACGACCTTGGTAGGGGAAAACCGAACTGCTAGACTTTCTTGTAATCTTTCGTAAAGCATTTCCCAAAACTTTCATGTACCTGAACCCCAAAAGTACGCAAAGCAAGTCTGCAAGAATCCTAGGCCTTACCCTAAGGCTCTTGGACCCTCAAAGTGGGATCCCAAACCTTAGCCCCCAAAGCCCAAACCTTCCTCAGAAAGCCCCAAATAGTCCTAAGAGCCCTAAACCCTAAACCCTAAACCCCTGAACCCTAAACCCCTGAACTCAAAACCCTAAACCCCTAAACCCAAACCCAAGAGCCTTAGGGTAAACCAGGAGCCCTAGGCTCCCTTCATCCTGCACCCCTCCCAAACCACAAAAGCACGCCCTAAACCCTAAACCCTAAGCCCGAAACTCCTGCAGAAGTTCCCTAACCTTACACTTTAAACCCTAAACCTTCAACCCTGTATAACTCCTATATATACACATATAGCCACTGTACATCCCCATATACCGATACCACCTATCAACCTTAAACCCCCAAACCCAGATGCTAGTTTCCCAACATTTTGGGAACCCCAACAAAGACCCCTCAAATACTACATCCCTGATTATGGGGACCCTCCCCCTAAACCATAATTTGGGGAAACCCCAAATTGCAGTCAAGACTCCAATTTTGCGAGCCTACGGGCTGCCAAGATGCGCCGTCAAAAGAGTTGGGGAAAAGGGTTTGGGGGCTTTAGGGGCGTTAGGGATTAGGGTTGAGGGTTTAGGGATTAGGGTTTAGGGGTTGCAGTCTAGGTTTAGGGGTTAAGGATTAAGGTTTGGGGGTTGGGGTTTAGGGTTTAGGTGTTGGGTGGTTTGGGACGTTTAGGTCTTTTTTTCGGTTTATAAAGTTTGGGGTTTTGGTGGTTTGGGTTTCAAGGGTTTTCATGGTTTGTGTTTTTTTGGTGTTTCGGTTCAAGGTGCAGCCATGTGTCCAAGTATACAGCAATTGGGTAGTCGGGATTGCTGTTATTCTGCCTCAGAGCTCGTGAACCTCTTCGGAAGCCAAAGTAGGCACTACTGCCACACCCCAAGCAGCAACCTCCGTCACAGGGAGGTTGGTTGATGCAGTAAGAGGAAATCGGTGACCCCAACCCCCTCGCCTCTTACCCTAATCCTATAATTTCAAGACCCAGATTCTAGGGGCTGGGTTTTCCCAAATCCTCATAGTGCGGAGTAGCTTTGAACATATGGCTAGGCTGCTCAAGCCCAGATGAACATTCGCGGGTAGAATCAATGGAGCAGCAGAAGATACAGTGATACAAGGATGTATAGCTCTTATCAGAAGCACAAGTATTCTTGAGGGTACTAGATTGTCCTAAGGCAACCCTACGAAACCTAAGGGTCCCAGTACCAAATAACCATATACTTACCAAAAATCTGTCCTATGATTGATACTACCCAAATCCCAAGTACCTAACTATTGGGTATATGAACCCTCTGGGTAAGGACTGTTGAAACAAGTCAACCCTTCAGGCCAACTCAAGGTTTTGCTAACTCTTGCGCTGTCTATCTTCAGCGCGAACAAAAAGCCCCATACCCTAAACCCCTAAAACCCCTAACCCTTGCACCCTAAACTTGAAACCAGAACCCCAAACCTTGTAAGCCTCTGGATGGGAGAGACCCTCCGCCTACGTCTGTGGGATCTTACCCTAAGGGACCATGTACCCAATAATAACGTCTCTTCGACAGGATATATAGGGATGTGTAGAGGGTGTAGGGTCTAAGTACCCAATAATTGAGTACTTGGGATTTGGGTGCTAGTAACTGTAGTACAGGTTTTGGAGAACTATGTGATTATCGGGCACTTGGACCCTTAAGCCTTAGGGTTACATGCCTTTTCAGAGACCTCCCCGCCTCTGCAGCGCAAAGCCCCAAACCATAAACCCCAATACCCTAACCCCTACACCCCAAACTCTGAACACCAAATCTCTGAGTCCTGTACACCACAAATCCAGAGCTCCCCTAGGCCCTGTACGCTTAAAGCCATATACGCCCCCAATCCCTAAACCCCATACCCACCAAACCCGAAACCCCTCATATCCAAACCCTACACCAAGACTCTCTAAACCCCCATATGGGTGGTTGTCAAAATTATGGTCCCTTGTTGTGTACCCTACATATTAGGTGCCCTACTATAAAAGGCATCCAAACAGGGACCATAATTTTGACAACCACCCATATGTCTGCATTCAGGATCCCAGGTACTGCTCCGAATCGCACCGCAGTCGCTGCCAGTGCTCCTGGCTTTCCCTAAACCGTGTTGTGTGGGTATCTGATGATAGGAGGACATACCGCTAGGTATTAGGTAACCTTAAACAGGGATAACTCGGGATAGCCAGTCCAGGTAGAAGTCTAGTTTTGGGTTGGGATTAGGGTGTCAGGCTTGGGTTTAGGGTTTAGGGGTTTTGGGGGTTTAGGGGTTTAGGGTTCGAGGCTTGTGTTTGTTCAGGCTTGGCATTTAAAGCTTTGGGCTTGGCGCTTGGGGAGGTTCTCAGCATTATCAGGCGAGTAAAGTCGTCCGTAGATCAAACGAATTTCCGGACGATTAAAGCATGTCGTAGCTAGCTGCTACACCCTTGAACTGTTCACTACTGTCCTTGCTGGCATTGGCAGCTTTACTTCAATTTGGAGTTGCTGGAAATATTGCTGCATTAGCCACCCTAGATCTCCAGCCCTGTACCCAACTTGCGGGTAGATGACCTTGACTTACGCCCTATGCTACACCCCACCACTACTTTCAGAAGGGCTGAACCAGGCAATTGTGCGGTTTGTCGTAGGCAAAGGGGTCTGATATGGCCTAACCCTGAACCCATTGACACCCCTACACCTTGCCTCTCAACTCTCCAAATGCTACACTCACTCTAGACTCTAGACTCTAAGCTCTAAACCCTCACTCCTAAAACCTAGCCCACATTACCCTAGGAAGAAAAAAGGTTCGGTCTGGTTCGAACCAACCACCCCCCACTGTGAACAAAAAGGATCCTTTTTACATAGCTATAGGGAATCCCATACCCCAAAAAATATCAAGGATCCCTAACATTGATCCAGAAAACCTACACCATGTCGAAGACCCAGGAGACCTGGAGTGTTTCTCGCAGGGGATTCACAAGCTCTTGTGGGAGCTCCTTCCGTCGGTTTTGTACGTAGAAGGATATACTGGAGGGCGCAGGGCCAAGATTCATGGATTGGAGGTTTGAGGCTTCGGGGGCGCATAATTGGAATACTGGAGAACCAAATGGAAACTAACATTGAAGGGGCGAATCTTGCAACTGATTTGGGGCTTCTGGAATTAGTTATGGTTGGCCGTCATCTGCCGTACGGTTTATATAGCGTTTTGATATTCATTTCCCAAGGTGAGTCATGGAGGCCCAGGCTTGGACAGGAAGGGCCAAAATGGTTTCAAACATCATGTTGAGGTCTGTTTCATTCACTCTATACTGGACTTGTACAAGGACCATTCTGTGGAGCAAATCTTGCACTGCTTTATATAGCTTATGCCCCAAGAATAGCGGAATTTTGAGAATCCTAAGTGGTGCAGGATTTCGTCCATCCACAGTAGTATGGGCCATTATTGAAACCCTTTTGGTAATTAGGGCTTCCCCTTGGTTGAGGCCGGCCAAAAACCTATAGCACGTAACTTGCATGTCTTGTTCCTTGTTTCCCCTTGGTTAACCACTAAACAATCACGAGCGATTGAAGCTCTCTTAGCAACGAGGCTTAACACCACAGGTGTACCACGCTTTGTGCTGTGGACCCGTTTAGGAGGCCCACTTGATGCGAATGATGTTGGCGCGTCGGCTGGGATCAAAACGTTCACGACTAGCTCGGATCTGGGCCATGATTTTACCTACTTCGGGGTTTCAGGTGAACCAAAACCACCCTAAACCCTCAACCTTCCATCTTGGACCCTCATCTCAGAGCCCCAGGACTAAAAGTCGTCTACCTTTGGTGCTCCAGGCTCATGTGAGCCATTGTCTAAACTCCTAGTATCCCCTTTAATAACCCCTATAGTAATTCCCGATATAAGCCCCCATATAACCCCCTTTAAGGAGTTTAGACTATAGTACATGTGATGTCCCACCCAGCCTTTGGGGGACCGAGGAGTTAGCTAACGTGTTACCACGTCAGATCCTCTTGATAAGCCCAGTATTATATAAACACTGTAGCCCATTATAAACCTAAGTTACCTAACCCAGCAACCATAATTCCTCCGGTCCGATGCAGTTTGCCGGATGGAGGGCGTTGACGTGGACCCTCCAAACCCGAGCCCTGCGCCTTGATACAAGGCTTGCAAAGCTTAGCTTGGACTTTCACCTTCCAGAATTCGCAGCCCGAAACTCCAATCCCTAAACCTTACACCCCAAACCCTTGAACCCCTATATCCCAAACCCTGGAACCCTAAACCCTTGAACCCTAAATCCCCAAACTCTGTTGGGCTCCTCCGGTTCTTTGGCATGCCGAGTCTGAAATCCTTCCTGAGGTTGTGGCTTTCAGAGGGGCCGTTATGCAGAGTGTGGGGCTTGGGATTGGGGGTTTGGGGTTGAGGGTTTAGGGGTTTGGGGTTTAGCGTTTAGGATTTAGGGTTTGGGGTTTGGGGTTTAGGATTGAAAGTTTAGGGTTTGGGGTATAAGGATACTGATTAGACCTTAATTGGCTGGAGCCCGCGTATGTGCTGAGCCACCTGGGTCCCAATGGCCCTTCTTCCTTGGGCCTGTGTCCTACATCTTTTGAAAGCGGGGTTTTGAACAACTTGTGTGTTGTGAGCACCACAACATGCATAATCCACTGTGGGTGTACATATGTATATGGTCGTTTCCTTAAATCAAGGAACCAAATCTAGTCCCCAGATTACGATGATCCTTCTTCTTGTGGGGACACCCACAAAGGCACCCGAAATCTTGGGAAATCCCCCATAAGAGGCACCCCATCCTCGAAAATACTCAAGCCCATGATCCAAGTAGCCAATAGTGTACAAGTTGTGGGGAAGTAAATGATTATTGCGTACTTGGATCCTTTGCGCAAATCAAATTAGAACAAAGATGGCACCCGATGTCATGTTCCAGGCAGGGGTAGCTATGGTTGGGAGGATGTGGTGATCGTCACCTGAAAGCATTCAAACCCTTGAAACTCCAAAAGTTTAAATCCCTTGACACTCTACCTGGAATGCTCGATATTCTGGAAGGCCCTGACCGTCCAAATTCGGAAGGCCCCCAGTAACAGCACCGCACGCCGCCAACTAACAAAAACTCCCGCTTCATAACGAGGGGAATATTTCTTTTCAGTGGACTAAGGGAGGGGGGTTCATTACTACCCCAATGCACCAAATAGCACAAAGTAGCGCATATTCATAGTCTTTGGGGCCCCCAGGTATGCATTCCGTGTGGATCAATCCCCCCCTAGAAGAAGAGCGCCGAATAGCTCCTAAATATGGAATTCATAGGTTTGGATCCCCTTAAAAGCATTCTGTATTCCCAGCGGTCCCTTCTGTACAAGGGCCTTTAGAACAACTCCCAATTGATACTGAGCAATTTGAGCCCTGAAGCCCTGAAGCTAATCCTAATCCCTAAACCCTGGACCCCTAAAACCATATATCTACTGTATACAGAATTCGGTAGCCTGAAAAAAAAGAGGGTGCGTTGAAGGGCGTACCCTAAAGCCTATAGGCCCCCTTGAGTAGATAGAATATGGCTTTGGACATAAATCTAATAAGATCCTCATATACCCCATGTTCTATCTACTTAAGGGGGACTATAACCCCTAAACCCTAAACCCTAAACCCTAGGTAAGGTTTGGTTCGGGTTTTCTGAATCCTAGCCCTGGCCCGCAGGCTGCTGAACCCCAAAATGAGATCTCAAACCTCAGGCCACAGAGCCTCAACGGTTTAGGGCTTAGGGTTCANNTCAGGGTTTGGGGTTCAGGGTAGGGGACCCAAGAATCAGGGAAGTTGCGGCTGAGTTTTTCCCAAGTGACGTGCTAAACCCTACACCTAGAAGCCATGGGGTTGTCTGGTCTTGGGTGCTTTTGTTTTAGGCCCCTAGGTTTCTTGGATTTGTCTGTTGGGTTTGAGGTTGCGGGGGCCTAGTGTTTCAGGCGTTAGGTACCCCAGTTGGGATCCAGAGCCTAGGATTCAAGGGTACATAAAGTTAGGCCCCTAAAGAATGGGTAGGAAAAAAGGGCCTAGGTTACCTCTGAAATTCAGGGTTTGGGGTTTCGGGATAGAGTTGTTGTGGCTCATGCGTACTCAGGGCCGAGCATCCGGGCTCCGGATTTAGAGCCTTGGGGCTTGTAGGGGATGTAGGATTGAAATTTATAGAGGGGCTTCAGGATGTGGGGTTGGTTTCAGGGTGTAGTTTTTTTTTT
>CAJNIZ010026269.1:0-20985 GCA_905231905.1 Symbiodinium pilosum | reverse complement strand
CCAGTATGGTGCTAGATTCCTTGTACATTACATTTATGGTAAAGGGTACCCCTAATAAAGCTCCAAATGATATTGGCAGTTGATTTTCAAGCCTTACAGAAGACCTTGTGTATGACCGAAACCCTACACCCCAAAGAAACCTCTTTGTGCGAGCCACAGCAGTCTGATCCCAAAGGTGGAGACTGCCATCTCTAGCCACCCAGAGATACTGCGGATGGGTATTCCTGAGGTTCTAGGGCATAGCGTCTGTTGGGGCTTAAGATTTGGGGTTGGGATTTATCCTTTTGGGGTTACTGGGTTCTAGAGGATAAAATGTCTGCAAAAGCTTTCGGGGTTGATTTTGATGGGCCTCAACTACTGCGTATATACCTGGTGCAATGCTTCCCACTGCAGGCCCAAGGAAAAGGACACATCACAGCCTTAACAGGGAAGGGCGGGGGGGCCTAGCAGGTAACAGGAGGCGGGGGCGGCGGTTCTTGAAATGTTGCACTCTTGAAAAACCAACCCCAAAATTATGTAGAGAAATGGCCCTCATGGCTGTATTCTGACCAAAACCCTAAACCCTAAACCTCCTTTTGTGGGTTTAGGAAGCTGCTGTTTGGGATATGTGAGACGACGAAGAGATCATTAGCTGCAATCCGTGGCCAGGTAAGGAAAATGCAATCGGCTCCAGAGCCTGAAGGAAGTCTATGTTGGCCTTGCGGGGATATAGGTAGGCATTGGGGCAATGTTAGGGTTATGTTGGGGTTATATGGGGATAATGGAAAAGAAAATGGAAACCACTATAATGGGTTATAATATAGGGTTTAGGCAAAATCGCAGCTCCAACCTGCACCCAGAACTCAAAATCCCAAAAGGGTTTAGGGTTTAGGGATTATAGGGTTTAGGGCTCAGGGCATAAGATTAGGGTCAGGGCTTAGGGCTTAGGGCTTAGGACCCTAGATCCAAAACCTTAAGCACAAGACCACAAATCCCAAAACCCAATACCCTGGACCCTAAAACCTTAAACCATAAATCCAGAACCCCAAATCCTAGATTAAATCAGACTTAAACACCAACCCCAACACCCTAAACCCTAAACCCCTAAACCCTCTCCCCCAAACCCTCAACCCCAAACCCTCAACCCCAAACCCTGAAGTGCGAAATTCTAAGCCCAGATGAACCATGGCCTAAACTCCTAGCATCCACCCTTAGTAACCCCTATACCAGCTCCCTATATAATCCCCTATATAACCCCTAACCCCTAAACCCTAAACCCAGTTTAGACTATGGCCCCCGATGCCAAAACCGAGGTGCAGCTGTGCACCCACAACTTCACCGAAGAGAACTTGTACCTTGAGCTCCAGGGGCCTCCCAGCAGTTTCTTTGGGGGGTTGAGGTTTTAGAACATGGGTTTTAAGGCCTGGGAGTTGGGGTTTCGGGTTTTCGGGAATTACTTGAGAAAACCAACGATTTCATGGATCTGTAGTGGCTTTATGGGGCTGTGGGGGATAAAAAAGGTATTTTCCAACCTGCTGCTGCTTGAGTGGAGGAATTGGAGCCTAGTAGGCCTAGGGTTTAACGTTAAGGGTTTAGGGCTTAAGGGTTCAGAGTATACGGCTTAGGGTTCACAGGGATAGATATAAGGTTTAGGGCGAAGGTCCTTCTACCCAAGAATTGGGTACCTGGGATTTGGGTACTAGCTTTTGTAGTACAGGTTTTGGGCACGTACATGATTTTTGGCACCTTAACCCTTAGGGCATGACGTCACCATCTGAAAGGTGAGGTTTCCTAGATCATGTCATTGCTGATAACACAGACCCCTGATTAATAACCCCCCTCCACTTAATAGGGGTTATGGTAGGGATCCCAATATTCAGGCCCTTGAAAAGGAGTGGGTTTATCAATCATGGTCTACATTAGGTTTCCTAGATCATGTCATTGTTGATAATTTGCTGTGCATGGCGCGGCCGTGCTCAATATCACGACGTTCAGCGCATGGTCGTGAGAAAGAAGCTGTCAGTAGACCTTCAATAATCCGTCTAAACTGCGATGTTGATGGCTTGTGGTTTTACAGTGAAGGGGGACATGACTCTAATAAGGCCCAGCACCGGACACACCGATTTTGTTTAGGCACTTCCTTTACAATAATAGGTTCCATGTTCTTTGCCATTATCCCTATATAGTCCCAACATACTATATAGTAGTTTCCATTTTCTTTTCTATTATTCCTATATAACCCTCTTACAGGGACCCTTAATATACTTTAGTAATTTCCATGTTCTTTTCCATTCTCCCTAGGGACCTCCTTGGGTGTTAGGTGTCCATAGTGATGCAGTGCCTGACATGAGCAACATGGAAGCTTGACATGATAGGATATCATACCGAGCACCTTTCAAGGCGCTGTGATAAGCAGTAGTTGTTTCCCTGAGGGTCCAAGGACCCAAATAATAGGGTTTTAGGGCCCAAAAACTATAACACCAATGGAATTTGGGCCCTAAAGCCCTATTATTTAGGTCCTTGGACCGTCAGGGTTTGCTTCTCCAAGTTTACCGCTTGTTCTTGGAGTCTGATAGTGGGATTCTGTACATTTCGACTAGGGCTCTACTTCAAAGTGATCTGCTTGCACAAGCCTGAAAGTCTGCACATGAGCCATAATCTAAACTCCATCTTAAAGGGTTTCTATAAGGGATTATATAGGGGATTGCGGTAGGGGATAGGGGGATACTAGGAGTTTAGACCCCCCTGCGGTTCCCAGTCAGGAGGTTCTCCAGATCCCTTCTTTCAGAGAGTTGCCCTTGAAATTTAAAGTCCAAATCTCTGGGGTCTCTGAGAACACATCATGCTTGTAAATTTATCTAAAAGCCCTAAACCCCTAACCCTAAGTAGCATCCCCAAGTCTAGGCTTGAAGGCCTAGAGACCCTAGATCCCCAAACCCAACACCTCAAATTACCCGGTTTGGCCTCAGGTACTTTGGACAAACACCGCGCTCGAAGGCGTGATGATCTGCTTGTGCCTCTCCACCTACAGGCTACAGGGAGGCACCCTAAACCCTAGATCCTAAGACGCGTAGGGCAAGGCACTGTGAACTTCGTTTGGGATAAATGGCCTCCCCCAAACAAACATGGAAGCTGGAATCTTTCTTCAAAGGACAGAAGTTTCCGCTCTGGACTTCCATGTGAGCTATAGTCTAAACTCCGAATGACCCCCATGATCACTATAATACTCCCCTATATAATCCTATATATAACCGCCTATAGCTCATGCAAGTGTGGGGGCTATAAGTGATAAGCAACAAAACTCCGCAAGAAATGAGCAAGCACATCGGAGATACTATAGGGTTTAGGGTTCGGGGTTGAAGGTTCTGGTGGCTAGTCGGGAATGGACAAGAACAACGAAGCCACTTTAGGCTTCTGGTGATTCGGAGCGAACGGAGGAATGTCACCTTACAAAACCCTAAGGGTCCAAGGAGCCTAATAATGTGGTTTCAGGGCCCAAATACCATTAATATTACAGTAATTAATTGGGCCTTAAAACCCTTGTTATTTGGGTCCTTGGACCCTTAGGGGAATCTTCCGTTTGATTTCCTGTAGTAGTCCCTGTACCCCACTCTTTTCTTCCCTGCTAACTGCACGCAAGTTTTGGTTCAGAGGGGCATCCAATCTTGGGCGTTCCCCCGCAACAATGACAGCAGTGCCTGAGAGGGAGTCGGGGAGTGACTGGAAGGACTCTAATATGAAAACGATATGATAGTTTCCCATATAGGGGGAACCCAAATATAGACCCCCAAAATACGGTAATCCTTATTATAGGGACCGCCCCTAAATTTAGGAAACCACCATATAGAGATGCTTATAGTGATGCACTCTCCATTGAACATGAGCAAGATGGCAGGCAACCTGATTCCCAAGCCTTGAGCGCCGTGCAGGAACTCAGCCAAAGACGCATACATCGGCTGCAGCAACACGCCTCATCTGGTTCTGGGGTTCAGGTTTCAAAGGACAGCTTTTTGGCTTAAGTGTTTAGGGTTACGTGGTTTCTGGTTTTACTCTTGGGGTTCAGGGTTATCTGGTTTGCTAGGTGTCCCTTTACCGTTTGCTAGTATGAGTTAGGGTTTAGGGTCCCAGTACCCAAGAATCATATACTTCCGCGAATCATATACGTCCACGTCCTCAAAACCTGTACTACAACTCCTACCACACTCAAATCCCCAGGTACTCAGTAAAGGGGTTAGCCCCCTGAGCTGGTACTGGCAGTCCATGAATTTTGGCTAAGAGCAGAAGTTTTTAGGGTTTAAGGTTTACAACATTCTTAAAGTTTGCAAGCCCCTTTTGGTTAGATAGAATATTGGATATATGGGGATCGTATTATGATCTTGGGCAATTCCATGTTCTATCTACTTCAGCGGAACTCTGACTTCAGGCTTCAGGGCTTAGGGCCCTAAAACTCTAAAACCCAAAAACCCCAGACCCTAAAACCCCACAGCCTAAACCCCAAAAGGGCCCAAATCCAGGAGGCCTTTTGGCACGGCATTCTGGTTCCAGGACTCCTTTTGCCGATTGACAAGATGCTGCAGAACTTGACGTGCCATTATCTTCCCTGCGGCTTTGTAGGGAATAAGGGACCCAAACCCTAAACCCTAAACTGCCTAACCCCTAAACCCTAAATCCTAAACCCATGGGTTAGGGCAAAAGGTTCTATGTAGGGATCATGGTTCGGATCAAGGAGAAGAGCAGGCTCTGATTGAGAAAGTCGGATAGCAAAGCCCTGATGGTCGGTTCGAAGGGCGTATGCATGCGAGCCCCTTTTGACGCTGGCGATAGTGTGGCCTCAACACAGGAGGGAACAACAGGAAAGAGGGAGTCCCTGAGCAAGGACAGATGGGACTGCTTTGAGAAACTCCGCTTATCAAACTGAACCCGAAACCCGGTAACAATGTGCTCAAAATATGCAACCCTCAAAACAGGAACACGACAAGTCCCTATACAAAAGGAAGTCTTGCAATGGAGGAGCGCAGCTATGGAACCCACCGCCCTAACCCTGAACTTCTCAGCCGCGTATCTAGGACTAGGAAACCCTACTACTGGGTTGCTGTTAAGGAACTTAAATTAAGTTACCATAATGGGTACATATAGTAAATAATAGGGTGTTCCCCAATATAGTAACTTAAATTAAGTTCCTTCACAGCAACCCAGACTAGTTGCTGATCGGCTCCTTGCCCCAGGACTTGTCATGAGACTCTGATGCCTTCAGGACACTCTCCTGGAGTTAGGTTTGAAAAAAAAGGTTCAGGGATTTGTTCCTTCGGGTTCATAGGTAAGTAAACCTAGGCAATACAAGGACCCGGCCCAACATAGCAACAGAGTAGGGGAAGAGCAAGGAATTGCTCAAAACCCTAAACCCTCAACCCATTTATCATGGGTACCCCCCTCTATACTATCCCCCTCTAGGTTCCCCCTTAGTTAACCTTAATTAAGCCTAATTATCCCTAAATAACCTTAATTAAGGAGGGAACCTAGGGGGGGGTAGTATAGAGGGGGGTACTAATTGAACCCATAAATTTACCCTGGCCCTGGATGTCAACCCGCGGCCTCAGAACTTCAGGCCCTACCCGTATTTGGGCTGAGTGACTTTTAGTGAGCCTCCGGGTTTAGGGTTTAGGGCTCCTCTAGCTTTGTGCTTACCACACGCAGATTGAAACCCATGCAGACCATTCGAAAGAAAACTCTCTTTTTTACAGACGGTTTTGGTGCTGCGTGCGTGTCTGCAGGGGCACTATGAGAAATAAATCCCTGAACCCTGAACGCTTCAAGGCTGCAACAGTACTGGGAAACTACACGCAAATCCACATGGATATAAGTTTGTAAGCATGAATAGACTGGCATCCACAAAGGGGATGTCTCCAAATAGGATCACCTAAACCCTAAGCCCTAAACCCCTAAACCCCTAAACCCCTAAACCCCTAGACCATAAACCCTAACCCCTAAACCCTAAACCCAGTATCCTCAGGAGATAGTTGGGATCATAATCCTTCCAACCTGTGCTGCAGCGAGAAGGATATTTCTAAAGCAGGGCTCTTCCTGACATATCTCTTAGGGGGTTTACTGCTTAGGGACCCTCAACCCTATAACTCACAAGGGAGGCCTCAAACCATGAAGACACTGCAGGCATGAGCTCTTCGAACCACACCCTATACTGCCCCCTAAGGCTTCCCCTTATTCAGCCTCACACAAACCGAAACAAGCCTGATCAAAGAAACAACCGTGCGGGGGTAGTTGAGCGGGTTCGGGTAGAACTTATCCGTTATGAGTACCTGAAGCAGTTGCCGATGTCCGAGAAGCATGTGAACATGCAAAGGCTGAACCCCATGACCTGAACCAACAAATGCCACAGACCCAACCCTACGTGCCAAAACCAACAGCTCAAACGCCCATACCCTAAATCCTTAGAGTTTAAATCTCCCTGAATCCTGAACTTTCAATACCGAACTCGATATATATGTGTTTGGTCCTCCAGCGCTGTCGCGTCAACCTCCTTCAAAAGGAAGGGCATGGCAATATGGGGCGGGCTCCAAAAATCGGGGATCCCTGTTCGGGGATCCCTTTACCCAAAGGGTCCATGTAGCTATACAATATATGCTTGGGCCTGGACATAACCACTTTGGGCCCTCAGTATACACTATGTATCTACATGGACCCTCCAGGATAATTGATAAGTCTGGAGGCTTAGGCTTGAGAAGGGGAGTTTCAACAATCAGGCGGTATAGCAGTGTACAAACAGGTAGACAAGAAGATGAATCATAAAATGGAAAGTGGGTTTGGATGCAATAAGTGGGGATTGTAACTTCGGATCGTATGTGGTGGCTTTAAGGCGCGGCTTCTGAAATACTATGGATCACCTCGTGGGGTACCCCTAGAGGCAGAATACATGGTGCCGTTTTTCAAACCCCATACGCAGGTTTCCGGGTTAAGGCGTAGGGGGACGGGTTCGAGCTTGGAGTTAGAGTTTAGAATTCCAGGTGTAGCGGTTTCGGGATAAGCTTGAGAAATCCCAAGCCCTAAACCTCAACACTTTGCTTCCCAAAGCTATGCCTTTCCTTACAATGCCCCTAAACCCTAAACCCCAGTCCCCCAGACCAAAGCTCTTAACTCCAAATCCGTAAACCAGGATCCCAAAACCCTGAGCCGCTCATCATTAAACCCTAAACCCTGAATCCTAAACCCAAAAGCCTAAGCCCTGAGCCCTAACCCTAAATCCAAAGCCCGAAACCCTAAACATAGATCTTCATCCAGGGGCCTGCATCCTTCCACCCCAATTAAGGCTTATAAGGGCTCGTAGGGATCTCACAGCCCTAAACCCTACCTGAGTTCCAAACGTATGTAGCATAATTGCCTTGTGGGCGTTTTTTTTTTTGGGCCATTAGTTTACTTACTTTGGGGGTTTAGGGAAACCCTAAACCGCCTAAACCCTAAACCCTAAACCCTAAACCAATAAGCCCTCAGTCCTAGACTCCTAGACCCCCTAAACTGGACCTGGTTTAGCGGCCTGCGGCTTCGGCCAGAGGAAGACGTGCTTGGAGTTCGAGCCGTGCCGGGGCTTCACCTGATTTGGGGCTCAGGGGTTTAGGGTTTAGGGGTTTAGGGGTAAGGGATTTAGGATTATAAGTTTGAGGGTTTAGGGCTTAGGGTTTAGGATGGTCTTCAGTATAAGTGGGGGTTTATAGGGTGTGTAGGCTTTAGGGTTCAGGACTTATAGGGTTTAGGGTTTAGCCTTTATAGACCTTGCAGTGTCTGTAAGGTTTATAGGCTTGAGGGTTTAGTCTACAACTATACCAGCTACCAGAGTTCCTATAGACCTGCATGCTTTCTCGGTCCCTGATGATTACCATCTTGTTGTCTTTAAAGCCTATAGCTTAAACCTAGCCTTATACACTAAACCGTAAAAAAGAAAAAAAACAAGCCCAAAGCTTAAGCCCTAAGCCTATCAACCCGGCCCCCTATAAGCCCCATGAAGTCTATGAACCCTTCAAACCATATACACCTGAAATCCACACACCCTAAGCCCTACCCACTGCATAAACGTTGTAAACCCAATGAACCCGATAAGCTAAAAACCCTAAACCCCAATAAAGCCTATAAACCCCTGAGCCATCATGTCTCCAAAAAATGGCCTTAAAAGCCCTCGGACGACTGTGGCGACTCAGTTGACAGCCTTACGACAAGAAAATGCTGGATAAAAAGATATGAAGCCCTCGACCCTAATTACACCCTCGACCGTACTAGGACCCCCCAAGTACCCTTAAAAGGGGTCGATGTAGGTTCTATCTTCGGGTGGTTGGGCTCTACAGCCGGTACATGGGGGGCTAGGCAAACCCTGATCCCAAGCCCCAGAAGCATTGGGATCATGGTAAACACGCAAGCTCAACATCCATGAGGGGCCCAAGAACCGGGTCGGCGTTCACGGTTTAGAGTTTAGGGCTTCGGCTTCGAGATACCAAGTTCTGACAGGCTGGCTATACGGCACCACACTCGGCAAGCATGCTAAAAGAACCGACTATTGTCTAGGCTAGGAAGGGTCCGAGACTTTGGGATATCATCAGGTCATAGCTTGGGCTTTGACTGCCCGTTGACAGTATCCAGGAACCCGGTGCGCTCATGCACGAAAGCTACATGGGCTTAGGGCTCAGGATTTTAAATTCAAGTTTAGGGCTTAAGGTGTTATGCTTAGGGTTTAGGGCCTGCTGCTTCGGAAACCCAAACATGATAAACCCTCAGCCCAAATCCCCTAACTCAGGCCCCAATGATGGGTTTAGGGTGAACCCCGAGTAGCTGAATCTGGAAAAGAAAACCCTGGAACTGGAGCCTACTCCCCAACTGAAATTCATACCCCTACAAATTAATTCGATATACCCTAAACCTGGACCCTCCAATGTACTACCTTTTGGGCCGGGCAGCTTGGTATAAGTTTTGGTAAGATGTTCATTTCTGTGTAGATAGTTAAATATCTAGTTCCCCTACTACACCCCTCTAGACCAGCTGCCTGCCCGCCCCTCGCGTTCCCCTTAATCAGGATACTTCAGCGTTAATTAAGGAATTTCGCCGGTGGTGCAGAACTCATTGAACCCCAAACTCCCAAACCCTAAAACTTAGCCCTTAACCCCCTAAAACCTACACGCAGTGATCCACCCAGAACCAAAAACTAAACCCTAGACCCCTAAACTCCCAAAACTTGACCCAAACCCCAAACCCCGGTGACTGCGGGCTGCGGTTAAGAAACCTAAATTAACCTGCCATAGGGTTTAGGGTTTTGCGTTTAGGGTGGAGGGATACGGTATACCGATATACCCATACGATGGTAACTTAATTTAAGTCCCTTAACAGCAACCCAGTAGACCCTGTAGGTAGTTGAGCGTATACCTCTGAACCCTAACCCCACTCAAGCCCACAATCACGATGTCAAGCTGCCACAACCGGCTGGGAACAGGCCCTCAACTTTTGAGACAGCTTTTTCAAGCCCACCGCATCTCCCTGCCACCGTTCAGGGTTTTAGTTTAGGGAGTAGGATTCTGTGTGCAGCGGCTGGGTGTAGATTATCGTCAGTTGGACCCTAAACTATTGCTGAAGTAATAATAACACCCCCAAGTCCAGAAAATGAATGATGCTTTACAAGCCATTGGAGGGTTCAGATAGTAGTCCTAAGCCCTGCCTGCTAAAGTCGTGATTGCAACTAGACTAAACCCTGAACCCTAAGGCCTTCATCCTAAGCCCCAAATCCGAGCCTTTTCTGTACAGGTTCCAAGGATTGGGTTTAGGAGCTATTAGTTCGAGGATTTCAATGGTACGAGGTTCAGGTCGGGTGTCTTCAGGCCGACAGCAACTTCTTGCCGAATGGGTGAGGGAGAGGTGTTTGAGGGTGTAGCTACCCTAAACGGTTTAGGGTTTAGAGTTTAAGCCCTATAGACCCTAACCGCAAACCAAGAAGCCCTAAACCCTGAACTCTAGGAGGTTTCGCGTTGATCTACATGAGGATGTAAGGTTCTGGGCTTTACATGCAGAGTGTCACCAGGACATCTTGCTACTTTGGCTGGTGTTTGGGGTTTAGGCTTTATAAGCTTTCAGAACTGACTGATCCCACTGGAAAATCAGTACCCCCTATAATCTTGTTATGCCAGCCCTATGTATATATATATATACAGATATAAATGGGTACATAGATCTCTCTATACACACACATTCCTGGGGGCCCCGAAAGCCCAATTTTGAGAAATTCCCAGCTAGATTTTATCAGCGGGTAGAATCACTGTGCATATTGGACTTCCGGCATCATGTCAACTCAACAGATTGGGAGGCTCTTTTAAATCTACGTTTTATCAAGCAACAAAAGTGTAGGGTTTGGGGTGAGGTGTTTGGGGTCAGGGATTGGAGTTCAGGGTTTAGGGGTTTAGGTCTAGGGGGCCGGTGCTGGTACTCAGAAGCTATAAGCTCCATGTATATCGTCCCAAGAGCGTACGGGTCATAATCGCTGCTTCAGCTTGCCAGACTCCTGCAGTGACCGGCTTGCCAGAGATTACTATCCCTAGGGGCCTAAATAAGCCAATGTAGGAAAACCCATTAACCCTCAACCCCATTCATAGACTTTGGGGTCCAACTTAGGTACCATTTGTAGGCTCAAAGTTTCAGAGGGTTCAAGCATCCAAAGATTAAGGTTTTAGGCATCATAAACCATGCAGGCTACAGTATTTGGGACCTAAAGCCTCACACCTCAATGTTTGGTTAATTGGGTCCTTAGGGTTCCAGCACCAGGCATCATGTGCTAGCAGCTCGCTTTGAAGGCTGTCAATGTAGTTTGGGATTGTGTGTGTACTACCCGAACCCGAACCCCAAAAGTATGTAGAATAATAGCCTTCTGGGCTGCTTTTTACTAATATTACAAGATTTGGGCCCTAAAACCCTATTATTTGGGTCCTGGGACCCTTCAGGCATGCCACAAACTTTAAACCATTACGGGGATCCTTGCCCGCCACCAGGTGTTTGTACAAGCTTTGAGCGAACTTGGCAAGCAGCACGCAATGACATATAGTCCCCCTTACAGTAGATAGAATATGGGGTTTTTGGAGACCTTATTAATATATACCCAAAGCCACATTCTATCTACTTAAGGGGGACTGCTACCTGGACTCCAAAAAGTAGGTGAAATAATGGACCAAAACCTTTAAAATCATCTCAACAGGCCGTTATTCTACATACCTTGGAGGTCCAGGTAATCCTAAACTCCAGATTTCGTGCCCTAAGACCTCGTCCCGGAAACCCCAACCCTAAGAACGCAGATCGACAAATCTCAAAACACCTTGAACATGTATGATTTGGGGTTGGGGGGTTGGCGGGGGGAAGGGGGTCCTGCCTATCAACTATGCTCCCTTGAATTTCAGGGGTGGGCTGTCAACAGCCTAGGAGGAAGAGGGTTGTGGTGGAACGTGCTTCACAGGGTCGTGGTTCACCCACGCAAAATCATCAAGAATACTGTGCATGCATGTAGTTTTAGCATGTGCTCTCTTCGAATTGACGTCACTATGCCCCCACCCAACTACCCACCCCATACGCCTCACCCTCCGCCTTCACGTCATCCCCACTCATTACGAAAGTGCAAAAGCTTTGGGAATTCCACGAAAGCCAGGATTGCCTGAGCTTGATACGTTGTTTCAACATGCACAATCTGCGAAACATAGTTGGTAGGGGGCGGGTGCCATACTAATACTAATACGAATACGAATTGTGCACAGAATACTAATACTAATACTAATGCTATACTAATACTATACCATACAATACTACACTAGCTAAACTCTAAACCTCAATCCTTACACCCTAGACCCTACACTCCGGCCTTATCTGTATGACCAAGCAGTGGCAGATGGCGCTCCCCTTTTAGGAGGGCCTCAGTTTGGCTATACAGAAAATAAGGGTGCCTTGAAAGGAGAGAGGAAGGAGGTTCTACACTAAACCCGGAACCCGAGACCACAACCCCCCCAACGTCAAAGACACATCACTCCTACAGACTCTGCGGACACGCCGCCGACGTCCGATCCACTTGCTCAAGCTTATCGTCGAGCCAAACCAACTCCTGCAGGGCGCGCTTCTGCTCCGTGGGTGTTGGCTCTATTGAGGCTTAATAGTAGTGGTTCACAATAGTGTTAGGGTTGGGATGGGGGTGTAGGAGTTAGCAGTTAGGGTCTAAAGGGTTTGTGGAACATGGTAGTTTCCTTGCATCGGGGAAAGCCAACATACCCCCAAATACCACAATCCTTATTATGAGTACTTCCCAAGGAGCTAACCCTGATTTTGGGAAACCTTAAACCCTATACCTTACATATCCTTACATAGCCTCTAGATATATATATATATGTACACCCTATAGCCCCTTTAAGGGTACCTACGTCATCGAAGGATGAAGCTCAGGCTCGCTGAGCTTGGGGCCTGAACCCTATACCCGAAACCCAAAACCCTGTGGATCAAAGTCTGTGCAGGGTTTGGGGTCTAGGGCCCACTTTAGGCCCTAAAGTCGAGAAATGCTACCTACTTTGCCCTAAACCCTAAACCCTTAACTACTTTTGGGTCATGGGATCCCTAGTCTTTGGACTTTGGGACTATCTCCATTACCCTAAGGGTCCATGTACCCAATAATTAGGTCCTTGGGTTTTGGGTAATATTGATTTTAGTACAGGTTTTGGGCAAGTATATGATTATTAGGTAGTTGGACCCTTAGGGTTAGGTATTGACTTGCCTTCTACATACCAAGCACCTTTCCGATGGCTTGTGAAACTAGCGCTTCGGGTCTAGACTTCGCGTCAGGGTTTAGGCTTTAGGTCTCCATCCCAAAGTTTCCACGACCCTAGGCCCTATGCCCTAAATCCTAAAGAGCCCCTAACCCTAAGTCCCCACAGCCCATTACCCCCATACATCCCTAAAGTTCCACAGGGCCACCTTAGTTTGGGGAAACGCGAAAAGCAGCCGCATCTAATCCTTCACAAGAGCCCTACACCCGGAACTCTAAACCCTAAATCCTAAATCCAGGACCCTAAACTTTAAACCCTAAACCCTGAATCCTAAATCCTTAATCCTAAAACGATTGGCAGTCAAAGAGCCAAGGCAGGGTCAATGCGCCAGCGTTCACAAGGTAATGACTTGCTGGAGGCTGGTAAGGAATAAGGGAATATCTGTAATTTTCCATTTTGGAATTTGGGTTGGGGATGATATTTTCTAATTCTCTGCTAACCCCCAGTAGGATGAAGGATTAGGATGTGCCCATGATACAGGGTTCCCCTGAGACCCCATGTAGGGTACCTCCGACAAGGGACATTGAAATGAAAGTAGATAGAGCTCCTGTGGCTTCTCTTTGTAAGACAGCGCGATGCGCTTGTTCATCACCTGGACAACGATGCGGATCTTCAGTATGGGTCGTGATTCTTGTTTTTGCGTTTCTTGGATCGTTGATTTCACATATTATAAGCCCTTAACCCTGAACTCTACACCCCTAGACCCTAAACGCTGAACCTTCAAGACTAAACCCCATATAATATCTGCAGCCGAAACCCTAAACCGAGTAGCCGCTGTGCCACGCAAAGTACGCATGCTAAAAATTCCAGGCTTTCAAGCCTGAATCCCCAATAGAGACTTTAAGGTTTAGGGTTTTGGATTTAGGGTTTGGCGTTTAGGTTTTAGGGTGTAGGGCTTAGGGCTTAGGGTGTAGGGTTTAGACTCAATCCTGAACACCCGCTTCAGGATTCAGGGTTTAGGGTTTCTGAATCCTCAATTCCAAAAGCCGAAATCCGCACCCAGCTGGTAACTTCCCCACTAAAAGTTTCATAATCCTAGGCCCAAGATTGAAAAAGCAGAAGGGAATCACCCAGACGTAAAAAGAAGCGTGCTCTCAAGTAAACAGTTGCAGAAGAATTTACGATAGGTTAGCCTACGGGCCAGAAGCTGTATTCTTCGGATATTTTTTGCTATATACATTACCCTAAGGTTCCAAGGTCCCAAATAACAGGGCTTTGGGGACCGAGATCAATGGTATTTGTGCCCCAAAACGCTATTATTTGAGTCCATGGAGCCTTAGGGTTATAGATTTCTCTCATGATACACTTCCCCAAGAAAACCTGCAACCTAATATGTTGCACGTTGCCAAATGCAGAAAAGCATCTATTACATGGAGGGCTGTCACGATAATTGTCATCTATGGTGCCGTATGATACTGCGGACCCATAAATCATCCATGAGGGATTTCTGATTGATTTTGGGCAGGGTACAAGCAAGCCTATTGAAACGCGTGACCTTTATGAGTTCGAGTCACTTCGTGCCTGGGATGTTGATAACAGTCCTTGTAATAGAATTTTCGGAGGTAATCCGTGATTCCTGGGTACTTGGATCATGCGGTCTAGGGTTAGACCCACAACCCTCAGCTTGGAACTCAAAGGAAGTACATAGCTGATTGTTGGCTACTTGGACCCCTACCGAGACCACTGGAAAAATCAAAAATAGATCCCTATCCACCCATGATCACACTTAACTTCCCATATTTTCCAGGAGGTTGAATTTCAAGATCCGTTTTGGGTCTGGGTAGGGCTTGCAGATGCAGATGAGGAGCACAGCGCCAGTCCTTGACTGAATTGCCTTGATCGCAGCATGAGCATGGGCTGCTTTTGCTATGCGACTGCTATCACACAGCCGAAGGACATACGCCCTATGCTATAGTACGCTGATTGCTCCCGAATCCTTATCCTAAACCCGAAGCCCTCAGTATTACATACATAAAGTCATGCAGGGTCTTGTCTATCGATCTCAGATACGCGTTCAAAGAATCGTAGGCCCCTTTCTGAGGGAAGTCCTTATCGTGACTGCATGACAGTACTGTTTAGGGTGTATTGCTTCTACCAGCAATTGAAGGGATACTGGCAACAATGGGAAGAACTTAAGGAGGGGAGTTTCCCATTGGGGGAAAGACATAGGCGGGGTAAAGGGGACCTTGGAGAACTATATAAGGGGTACAGAAGGCTTGTGTCACGTCCCTACATGGTAACTGCGCTCCAGTAAGCACAGTTAAACAACACTGGCAGCAAGGAGAACAATACTGTGAATATCAGCCGGCGTCAGTGTTACTCAAACTCTGTCAGAACTTAGGCTTAGCTGCCGTGTAGCCAGAGCCCCCAACAAAAAATGTGTAGTGCGCCCACAGCTACACAGGGGATGGCTAGTGCTGTACTCTGGCCACAAGTGAATCAAAACAATGGTGCCCACACAGAACTTTCTGGTTGCTATTGCGGAACGGAAAACAAATCGTCAAAATGAGCAAAGCCTACTGCTTGGCTACATATTAGTACCACTTTAACTTGGTTCAAACTCCTAACAGAAATCCAGCTTTGCATGCAAAGATGCCACTCTTGCCGCCGGCCAAGAGATCTCTGCAGTATCGGAGGAGCTCCTATCAAGCATGGAGTTCCACCTAGACCTTCCCAAAACATATACTGATATCAACGCCAGAATAACAGGATTCAGGTTGTTGTGCGTGTGTTTGGGCGGCCGAGGGCGAACCCGAATCATGAACAGCATCTGACGATGATCTAACAAGACTTGACACAGTTGCATCCTGCCAACCACAAGCTATGCACAGGGGGGTTGGTCGGACGGCATAACATCTCAAGCCATGCTACGGAGTAGGGGAAGGGCTCTCCCTCTCTCTATATACATATAGAATATGCATTTACTCGTACAGAATAGGGTAAGGCGCTGTAGAGAACTGTTCAATATGTAGATATACTTACCCAAACTTTAGAACCTATACTACATTTGCTTCTACCATAATTCCAAGGATCCAAGTATTAGATACATGCACGGACCCTTGGGGTCTGCCATGGATACTACAATGTGCAAGTGGTGCGAGATTCCTCCAAAATATTGTGCTGCTTTAGGGCTTCGGGTTCAGGAGTTTGGGATTTGGGGTTTAAGGTTTGGGGGCTTAGGGCTTAGGGTTGCGAACATTAAGGACCCCCCTACCCCTAATAGCAAGTTTATCCCCAAAAATATAGAAGGTCCCTTATAGGGAACATGTTTAGTTAAAGTGCGCGGAGTTGCTTTAGTATAAATACAAGAAGTTGGGTAGTGTGGGAATGGTTGATAGGGCTTACTATAGGGTTTAGGGTTCAGGGTTTAGGGTGGGGGAGGAAAACAAAGATTTGGCATTGGGTTCCCCTTTCCCTAAGTCCACTAGGTATAGTTGCTGTTCGAGGCTTTAGGCGTTCAGGGTTAAGGGTTTGCGGTGTAATGTCGGTTCAGTTGTTCAGTTCAGGGACTTGAAATGGGGCTGAAGCGTTCGGAGTTGAGGGTTTGAAGTTTAGGGTTCAGGGCCTTGCGTTTAGGGTGCAAGGACTTGGGCTTTGGGCTCAGGAGTTCGGATTTTCGGGTGAAAGTGATATCTCGGTGCTTGCCTTGGCTGGGTGGCTGTTTTGCGGCGCGTTATACACAGGGACTAAGCTCAAAACCCTAAACCCTAAAGCCGAAGCCCAAAACTAGGCCATTATGAGTTATGCAGCGAGAAGATAAGGACAGCACCAACCCTGAACCCGCAAGACTACACCCAAACCTTGCCCAGCATAGTGAGGTTGAAGTGGTTCAGGGTTTTGGGTTTTGGGGGCTAGGGGTTTAGGGTTTAGGGGTTAGGGTGTTGGGCTGAGAGCTTAGGGTTCGGGTTTAGCCCTCAGGGTTTAGAGTTGAGCGATGGGGGGTTTGGGGCGGATAACGCTGTAGAGCTGGTGCTAAGATTCGTTGTCTAGTTTGCGGCTTTGTGCTTCGCATTGAGGTTTGACTGCATGCAGTAAGAGTTTCAAGGTTTAGGGGATGATGGGCTCTTATGACCCCTATGCCTAAGCGATGTATGCTTGTGTTTCTGCCGGCTTTAGGGGAACTTAGGCATTGGAGAGATGGGTATGTGAGGATGTCATTGCAGCCTATGGAGGGGTTGAGGGCTTAGTGTTTAGGAGTTTAGGCTTTAGGGTTGTGGGATGTCGAGGCTTGGGCAGAGGCGCAGGGCTGAGAATAGAGACGTCCGTGCTCAGGGTTCTAGGTGACGAGAAGCGTGACGCGTTGACGTTCACAGCAGTTCTCAAACTCCACCCCATTGGTGTAGTGGTGCGTTCTCCTAAAACCCTAAACCCTGGCTGTCGCCTGAGATTGCATAGTAGCACGCCAGGTGTTGAGGCCTTTGACCATCAAATCTTTTTGTGATCACAGGAACTTGGAACCCTACCCAGAAGCTTTGATGTGATTCCTTTTGGGTTTGTTGCTTTTTTGTGCCTCACCGGTCCGCAGCTCGAGCGCCCTCAAAAGCCCCACAAATCACATAATTAAGGCAGGTTAGTTAACAACACTAGTAGCTGGAGTTATCATGGGACTTAATTATGTGCACAATATTGTATACTCCAATGGCTGACAAGTTGCACTCTGAATTCAGCTCAAACCCCTGAACTCCCAAACACTAAACCCTACCTAACCCTAGAAGCCCAGGTACCCATATAGTAGGCCCTCGGGTTATAGATAGTATAAATTTATATATGGACTTAAGGACAAGAACCCAATATGTAGGTAACTGGGCCCTAAACCCTAAACCCTAAACCCTAGGGTAACAGGGATTACTGGGGCAGCAGGGAGACGCAAGCCGCCTCGCTGGGCTCGTAGAGGAGGCTGTAGCCAGGCGCCGCCTTGATGGCGGCCAAAAGATCGCCTCAGAAACATGTCTGGGGGTTGAGGAGTTAGATTGACCCTTTGGGGTGTAGGGGTTGAGGAGTTAGATTTGGGCTGGCGTTAAGAAGGTTCCTGTGCCCGAACATGGCTGCAAAACAGCCCCCGGGATAAAGACAATCAAGTGAAGTTGGGACATCCGCACTCAACTACCAGTAGAAGCTAAAGCGATGTTTTGCATAGGAATCGCGACAATCCAGCATGAACTGCCAGTCGCCTGTTGTCTCATGCTTTTTGCATTTAACTCGTGAGCAAACATCAGATCTCCATCTCCGGAGAGTGGCTACTGTTGGGGCCCAGACTATTACAAACCTCATTTTTATGTGTGGTACCCAAACCATGGGTGCTCACACAGAAGCTAGGACCATAATATCGACATTTTTCCTTAAAGCCTAAAGGTTGGGTACTGCCCCCCCCTCAGTAACAGTTGGATAATAACTATACTATGGTTGTATATAGCCCTTAATAGGACCCCTAATAGAGACTGTTGCTGGGGGGGGGGGAAGTACCCAACCTAAAGTCAAACTTCAGGCTTTGCAGACCTGGCTCTGTCACCAGGTAATTTGCACGCATGGTATGATGCCACCTTGAGACAGAATTCTACCGGAACCCCCAAAAATACGTACAACAGCAGCATGTTGGGTTTCTTTGTTAAGGGGTATTGGGCCATGATGTTACTTACTTCAAGGGCTTAGGTAGAACCTAACCCCTTTCAAGCACATGTGTTGCAGCTTGCATACTTTCAAAGACTCCAGACCCCACATCCTGCTACTTAAACTCAAGATTTGCTCGAACAGTCCTATACCTTAACAAGGACGATGGCCAACAATTTGGCCTCAGGGTCCAGGTACCCGCATGGTCGTTTACGGTTTAGGGTTAGAGCTTGGGATTTAGGCCATCACTGTTTTGAGTTAAGAATTTTGAAATTAAGGACATGTGGTTTAGGGATGTGTAGGGTTCAGGAGTAGATCATTTGGGCCCAAAGTACCTAAAGGCAATGATGCCGTTTAGTCCGATGACCTATGCTATGCCTCTTTCGGGGGCGGGTTAGGGTTTCCGGTTTAGGGTCCAACTTTCTGCAGTCTACCGCAAGTATCTCGCCCAGTTCGTAACATTCATTTCCGGGAAGCAGGGACATGCGGATTTGGACCGAGGTCAGGTGCAATTGTGCAGTAACCCCAGAACCTGAACCGGTTCAGGGTTCAGGCCCGAACATACCCTAAACCCTTAACCCCAAGTAATGAACGCGAAGCCCCAAGTCCCAAACCCAAATTGTTCAACCCCCCCCCAATACACGAATACCTAAATGTTTACCTGAGCTTTACCTGAGCCAAGGTCCTCAATATTACCTGCGACTCCAATTACCTACAACTCAATAGTAATTATGATTACTTAGTAGGTCTAATCCATAAAACTGTATGTAAATGAGGTTATGAGAGGTTACAGGTAAGCCCTAAGGCTTCCCTAGACCCTAAACCCTAAAATAGGGCCTTCGATTCGCTGAAGAAGTGACTCGAAGACTGGCTGGGGTAGCCCTGCAAACTATAGCAGCTTCAGGGTTGAGGGCTTGGGCTTAGGGTTTTAGGGTTTAGGGTTTAGGGGAATGGGCTATAGACTAGGACTTTGGGCTTGGGGTTTTGGGGTTCACTGCAAAGTTTAGGGGTTAGGTTTACCGATTTGATGACCCTACAAAAAACATTGCAAGCCGGCTCAAGGGCTTAATCAGGCTTGAGAGTTCTGGGCTGCAGGCCTTGGGTTCAGGGAAAAGGGCCCCCTGATCCCTAATTCATAGACAGACTTTGGCGGGGGTCCGCATGCTGGTCTTGGAGTTCAGCTAGCATGTCAAGATCGCGGCGAGTTTGAACTGAGCTATGTGTTCATCCTATTCATGTCGCACAGAAAGGTCGGTACAACGAAGACAGGTGATTCGGGTTATCGTGCAATGAAGTTATCACAGTTGCCGATGTTTTGCCCCTACTGCACCTCTACCTGTGCCAAAATGCCGAAAAGGACCATGATCGTACCTGGGCATCATTAAGGGATCCCAGACTGCACCGCCATAACTTATGGTCCCCTTTATGTAGATATAGTTATATTGGGGAGATATTGGGAGCGTGGAAAACAAAATGGAAACTACTATTGAGGGTTAGGATTTATAGGGGCTATATTCCCCCTTGAGTAGATAGAATATGGACTATATGGGGATCTTATTATGATATACCTCAAGCAATATTCTATGTACTTAAGGGGGTCTAGAACACCAAAAGCGGAATCCAAACAACGCCTCATAAGGGTCTATGAGCAAGCAAGTGCTGAACCCAGACCTCACACTCAATACCACCAAAAAGAAACCCTAAACACTAAACCCTAAACTTTCACCCCATTTCTCAAGCCGCCTACTACATCAACCCTCCCAAAACCCACCACACAAAGCACGTCGCCAGTCACAAACCGAAATCCAAAAGACAACCCATGGCCAAAGCACCTCGCAACACAACACCAAACCCCAAAGCACAAAACAAGATCCTCAACTTACAAATCCTAATTCAACTTGCAAAATATTCGAAACCTTGAAAATCTTGAAAATCTTGAAAAAATGGAAAGCCCCCAAAGACCCTCAACTACAACTCTTAAACCCTCGACTCAAACCCCAAAACCGTGGAGCCGGCCTGGGGCATTGTTGCCCGTTGCTACCGCCATCGCGCAGATGCTCTACGGGTCCCATGGCAATGGGACTGAGGGAGGAGGGTTTAGGGTTTAGGGTTAGGGCAACGAGACTGGGGGAGGAAACTACTTCATGTGAGCAGCGTTTTTTGGTGGTNNGGTGGTTGAACCCAGTAAGATTACACTCTGTAATTCAAATACTGTACTATATCCCCACAGGAAGACATACTCTCACTCTATAGTTGATACCCGAGTATCCCCAATACAAAATACTACGCATGTAGAGCTTTGGGAACATAGGGCTTGCAGGATTTGTGGGGTTAATAGGGTTTGCCAAGTGTATGCGACGCAGGATGTGTAGGGTATCTGGATCCATCACTTCTTGGCATAGGGTTTCAGAATCAAGGTTCCAGCGAGACTGTGTAGGCATATCCTAAACCCTAAACCCCCAAACCCTAAATCCTAAACCCTAAACCCCCAAACTAAGTCCTAAACCCTAAACCCTAAACCCCCAAACCCTAAATCCTAAACCCTAAACCCCCAAACCCTAAATCC
>CAJNIZ010026258.1:0-79018 GCA_905231905.1 Symbiodinium pilosum | reverse complement strand
AATAAGGCTCCTCTTATTCCCATCATATTCCTCATTCCTATTTGGTTTTTATTACATCTGTACCCAGCCTTGCCCGAGAGTCGAAATTTTCTTGTTTGGCCTTTTCGTTGTTGACATCATGCGCAACAGGCCAGAAAGATTTCAACTGTAGAAAACAGACAATTCTCACATTATACCTAAAGGTCCATGCCACATAGGGACCGTAGAGAGATTGTTGGGGACTGTCAGTTGACTCCGCGGGTTGTTTTGAGGGGCTGCCATATCTACATTCTGCATAAGATTGACATGTAACCATGGCAGACATGTCTTCATCTTCTTCTTGTGGGCGGGTGGGAAACATTCTGACTCAACAATGTAAAAGTTAATCTCGTCGAGCATGGTAGGCAAACAGCGTCGATCAGGGCTCAGTTGCAGGGTCAGAGGGACTTAGTAACTAGGTTACCGAGGTGATAACTAAGGTTACCGTACGGTTTTCAGGGCTGAAAACCTGCTTCCTACATCCTCCTGACCCTCCAAGCAGAGGGATGACACCAGGTTTGTTTGACATGTGTTGGTGGCTCTCAAGACTCTCAAGGGTTGTATGTTAGGATTTGGGGATATTGTATCTGGCCATCATCCAGAACTCTTTCCGACGGTCCTCCAATGTCTGTGAGATCCAGGTCGTAGTCCACGAATGTCACGTTGGACACCTGGGATATGCTGTGTCGGACTCGGGCAGAATCTGTGCCCTCCAGATCTACATCCCTGCCTTACTGTGTCCACATGAACTTGATGAAAGCTAAACAGCCACATCACGGAGACATTGCTTGATGTTGAGACGCACCCTTCACGTAATTAAGTCCCACGAAAGGCATTCGATCATCAACACCAAATACACCTTGTATTCGGCGAACTGAAGAAGGGCCATAGATGAGGCTACACTTGCCTGAATCCCACGGGGTGAGTTTCTTGTCTTCCCATATGCGCCCTCCCCTCGTATCCCCAAAATGCCCTTCCCATGAGAGGCCCCGCCCCTCTGTGAAGGAAGATACAAGCTTCATACTTCTGAGAACCGCCTCAGCGGTGTCCTTAACTTGAAACAACAAGGTATACGGGGACTACGGGATTGGGATCAAGGGTCAGTCTTCAAAGTTGCCTAGTCAGCTAGGGTCCATGAGTCAGGCCCCAGCCATAGGCCTTATGGATTTGGGGTCGGGTTAGTGTTGGGACTGCAGCATATGATATATCCGGCAACCGCCACCGAGACTCTAGAAACGTCTCTTGCAATTATCTTGTGCTGGGGGCTGGGACCCTAAACCCTTAACTCACATGATCCTTGGAAAGCTTGGGCCGCAACAGTTGCAGCAGTATCCACCAGAACAGAGAACACCGGAGTCGTTTGCTCCACCAAAGACGACCTTTGGGCTCCCTTAAAGTGGACGGTCTAGGGTCTAGGGTTTAGGATTAGGCTAGGCTTTGAAAGTTTGGTAGAAGGTTTTGGTGTAGGGTTGAGGGCTGAAGCGTCACATTGGGGGGAGGGCCCCGACAACAGTCAACAATGACAAGGCCTACGGCATCTGTCCTTGGAATCTCCCGGAAAGCCTTTTACAGGCTCGCATCGTGACCTAGTGATAACGCGATAATGGCGGTGCCGATGGGATGGCCATTGCAACCTTCATTGCTTTGGGGACCCTCCAGTAACGAAGCCCTCAAACCCGCAGTCATCAGCATCCATAGTGGTATTCACATTAGCAATACTAATATGAAAACTAACTGTAGTACTAGTTTTAGTCATAGGATTAGTAGCATCAATCACTGAAGCCCCTCTACTCTCAAACCCGAGCCGAAACCAACATCCCAAGAGGGCAGACAAACCAGGCCCCCTAAACGGAATGGTGGTTACAAGGGCATATGGGAACATTATCCCTATACAACATCTTCCCATCTTCCTACCACCTATAAGTAAATCCTGCAAACCCGGTGGAGCCTGGAAACCTTGAACCCTCAAACTCCGAAAGACACCCGCCTCGTGTATACCACCAGATGGCTGAAGTTCTGCCGGGCGGTGTCGTACAAAATGTCAAGGGCTGTCACGTTGACCTTTTGCTCTACGCTTCGTGGCGTTGGAATCTGGCTGTTGTTTGGAAAGCCCTAAACCTTAAAAAGTTGGTTCTGTTTGTTTGTTCATGATCCCTATATAAATCTATATGACCCTTTATAGCCCCTGAGCCGAAATAGAGGATCCCAACGTTTTAGACTTGGAGTCTAGTCTTGTATCACTAGAGCTTCTGTGTCTGTGAGGCAGACCTACAGGACCCCCTCCAAAGCAAGGGATTGTACTGTAGAGGTCTCAATTATTACCAACATCATTTTGAGGTCCATTTGAGGTACCCTACGCTATAGCTGCGAAAGGGAGATGGGACCAAAGGTCAGCAGGGTCTTATGGATGCTGCATCAAACGCTCAAGTTGTCTTTTTGCTCATGAGCCTTTTCTGGGTCATAGAACGCTAGAGCAATCAGCCCCTTCCTATGATCAGGTGGGGTGCCTCCAAATCAGTACCTCCACAGTAAATCATTCTTGGATGTCCCAACAGCAAGCCGACTAAGGCCCTGACAAGCACCCCATCCTCGACCTGCGAGCGGTACGATCCTTCTGGCGAGTCGGCCACGTAAAGGTTGTAACCTGCAGGCTCACTTATTTACTTTTGACATTTTATCCCGGATATTGTGGAGATCGAGTGGTAGCAGTTTTGTTCTTCGCATGCTTTCCAAGTTTGTTGAAAGCTTCAGGCAACGTGTTTCATGCAAGAAGATGCTGCAAAATCTTGTGGCTATATTCCTTCGAGAGAAAACTGGTTTTTCAGTCTTGAACTCATTCAGGTTTTCCAAGGAGTCTGTATCGAACATCTAATCACAACCTTAGGTCTGCCTCTAGGGCACGACTGAACTGCTGCTCATAATTTTTTGCCGCTTTGCGCATGGCCCACGGCCAAACGACACGTAAACATATGCACACCTACCCCTAAGGACCCCATTTAGCCTGTATACCAACATCCAAATCCACGCAAGGACAGATTGCCTCAAATCATGCCTATTCCAAATCCTGCCACGGACCCTGCAAACTGCTTGCCTTCTACAAGGTCGGTCTTGGCTGGAGAATCCCAGGCAACAAGTCCACCAATCTCATCCCGGTCCAGATCCAGATCCTCAGCTGGCTTTAATGCAGAAGCCTGCAAATCATCCCCTTGTACCTCTCCTACAAATGTTCTATGAACTCCCCAAGGCAGATGTTAGTTGCTTACACTACGAAGGTTTCGCATTTTGCTGAGCATAAGTGTGACGGCGTAAGGTTGAGGATTTAGGATTCCCGTCGGGCACTGTCTGGATTTTGCATTTGGGTTCCAGATGTCCTCGAGGGTGTTCTCAACTTCCAGGGGCCCTACTTTGAGGCATCCTGCTATGGGGATCTGGGCTTCTGGGGGAAGGGAAATTGTAATCCCCATAGACCTATAACAAAAACAGTATTTTCAATCATTTCCTAAGGCTATCTCCCAATAAAACATATAAGCAACTCCTGAGGACATAGGAGGAAAGGGCAACCACAACCATGACATGGCCAGATGTTTTTTTGATAAATAGCCTTGCATAAAGGTAAATGGGGGTTCCTCAAAACCTGAGGGTACCATATTGAGGGTATCTTTAGTGAAGTCCCCATGTTTCTGGAAACTAGAACGGGGCTTTGCTGGGATGACCTTTGCGCTGCTAATCAGTCCCTCCGGCTATGGCGGCAGCAGGGAATGCGCCAGCAGGGAATGAGACTCTTAGCCCGAACAACAACTTGAGTGAGTCCGCAAACTTACCCCCAGATCTACATCAGCTCCAGGCAAAACTGCTTTGCCCAGCGTTTGATGTCATAGTTTGGCTATCTCTCAGGCTGTCGTTTTGCTTCGCTCTCAGACATAGATTTGAGGCTGAGATATGGTAAGCCTCAGAGGAACCACCCATGCAATAGCACACTGAAAGCAGGCAGCAGTTATGTTGGTTCCTTTTTCAACAGCCATGACAATCCAAAAGCCACTTCAACAAGCGTGCCCTGCACGGCAGAGACCTTGGAAATCCTAACGAAGCCTCATGAAACTCACTGCCCAAGATACGTTATTACGTTTGCTGCTAATCTCCTATGCTAGCAGGATCTCTGTTAGAGCTGAAGGGCGCTCCAAACAAGTCCACGATGATAGCCGTGTTTGCGCATTGTGCAAGGCTGGCGATTTTCTGAATCAGCAAGAATGCGGCCACTTAGTCACCCTGATGTGCAGCATTACTCCTAAATCTGCAGTTCATTTGGAGCTAGTCTCTGTGAACGAGATGTTGGAGACGCTGGCGAACTCGTCTACGATGCGGTGAATGCTGGGTGTCGACTGCTCCACAAGTGAGGACCTTTGAGAGGACAGGCTACTGCTTTGTCTCTCCCACAGGTGTTGAGCTTTCAAGCGCTCTTCTTCTTCACTATTTAAGGTTGCTGTAGTAGCGGTTCTCTTCCAGCAGCCATCCTTATCGCCAGATCTGTCCGGGTTCGGTCCTTGCCAATTCTGTTCATAGTTCTGATGATCGTAACGTTAGGGTGTCTTATACTTTCAAATTGCCCCCAACTGTTCTAGGGCTTGAAACAACTCCGTGTGTATCAATCAGCACTCTTGCTCCGCCTACGTCTACAGAAATCAGAAAGGTGCCGTGCAGCTGAAGCATTTACAACAAGTGGCCCATGCAGGTGATGGCAAATCAAATTTCCCAGCTCATGTCCCCACTAGCCCCACAAAAGCAACAGTCTCAACCAGCCAAATGATTCAACATATCGCAACACACCCCATCACATGACTGCTACTGTATACCCAGTACCTAATCAATCACCTTCCCCAACAACCTAAACTCTAAATCCTAACTACCTACCACTTCCACATTCCTTACCCGTCCTATAATTCAGATTATCGCCCCGAACCGGGGTGTTCCGGCACAAAGAAAATCCAACCTGAACACAATGCCGTTAACTGGATTTAGGCCTTAGGGCTTCCCTCTTACAATAAGAGCATCTTAAAACAATGCCTGTCGGTCTTTTGTGTAAAGACATCCTCTACGGAATTCAGATAACCTTTGATGTTTCTTCTGAGATGTGATTTCCTTAGTCTGTACTTCTCTGCTTCCTTTGCCAGGTAGGCAAACCTGGCATCCATATACCTTTCTCCAACGAGAGTCATCACAAATGTGAATCCACTCCACCCCTCCTTCTAGCATGAATGATGTCTTACCTGAACCTCGTTTATGCTCAGTCTGGTGCCCTTCTTCATTGTTTGCTCTGTCTATAGCCAACAATAACTTTCTGCACGACATGCTTTCTGCATCAGCTGCATCAAACTCGGCAACTGCTCTGGTGCGGTATTTGGGCTTAAAAACATTTCTATGAAGTCCCTGTCGTTGAACAAACAGTGATAATAAGGCTTAGTCTCCTTGGCAATGCTCTTGTTGTCCCTACGCTATCACCACCTTTAGAGAGTAGGCTTCACCCAACAGAATCATGAATTTGGGTGCTTCGTTTCTCTGGCAGATGCTTTGTTGTACTGTACCAAAGCTTATCTTAAACTGCTTCAAACAAATATCCTGAGCTTGCACGCAACATTCCGAAAGACCATCCCTTGTTTCCTTGAATACTTGCACGGCTCGCATTGTTACTGTTTGCTGTATACCTTTGAACTGTGCGGAATATGAATATTCAGGCATTTGTATTGGATTACAGCCAATACTTTCCTGATGAAGGAAGGCTACACTTTGAACACGAACTCACCATATATCTCATTTGGTAATGATTTTCATTTGCATCCAAGAAATTGCTGCTGAGCCCCTCCTCTTCATTTCATGGGTGGCTCTTTTTATTTTTGTGAAGCACTCAATGTCGAGCACAGACATATTCTAGGGTGTACTTTTGTTGCAAAATGTTTTGCGGCTTCTTGGCATGGGCAGTTTTAATAGTGCCATCGTTTAACTTCCTAACATATATACGCCGTGTATTCTTGCAACTGCCACTAACTGTTTCTCTGGCTGACTGTTGCGTTTGGGTTTAGTTCAGACGTCAGTTTTTTGACTAGTATGTGCTAACATTTGAAAATCTTTTCACTTCTACACTCATACGTTCATTTGGCTGCACCCTCCTTTTACCGGGAATGTCGACAAGAGCCCTTGAGCTAGTAAGTTGCTATAGATCCAGGTTTATATATGGTGATGGAACAGTTATGCTGACTAGGTCTGAACTCTTCATTCAAGTCCGTCCCCAAACAGAAGCAAACGTCCGAGCTTGTTGCCGTGTGTAGACCACGAAGTGGGAGAGGTACCTTTGCTTTCCCCAACGTCCCTGACTATCCCTGGCAATCCCTAGCTGCTGATATTAAGTCTTTCTCGGTTTTGCTTTATAAAATAAGGTGCCCAAATTCATAGGAATTTGAACAGGCGAGAAACGATGTCTGAATGCTGGCACGTGGGACAGCTCCAGAAAGTTCAGGGTTTGAGCTGTTGGGGCTGCATGGGAGATATGGGCCGACACTTCTGCCATGACCCCTCATATGGAACTACTGCCTGGATACGTGCTTTCCGTCATCAGCTTCTTCTCCGCACGGATGTGCAGGTTGGTTGTGCCCACAGGGATGGTGGCATAGTGCTCCCTCCAGTCTGCTGCCTGAGCATTTCAAGTATGTTTGAGCAAGAGGTGCACTCACGAACCAGTACTTTATGGGCGCCAACAGCTTGGAGATTGTAAAGGCCTGAGGGTGAAAGACCATTCCTGGAAGTATGGGTTTAACCTCAACTGCTCAACATGTTAGATGATTGGACCAGGACATCGATTTACCGGGGGACACCGCAGAAGCACTGTTGAGGCGCAGTGGCTGTGTCATTTGCCAGGTACACCTCGTAGTGCGTGACCAGCCTGGATCAAAGTAGCGGTGCTACTGATGCAGGTTAACCCATAAGTTCCATGACAGTATCTGGAATTTCGGGATGTGGGTCATCCTCTGAACTCGGGTCCCGTGCGGACGCTCTCTCTAGGGCCCCGTTCCCTTGAGCAATCCCAGGTGGTGATTTTTCATGGTCCAGCAACGAGGTGTCGGCCGGTGGAAGCCAGAAGAGCGGCCCGCCAATGTCACCGAGATCCAAGTCGAAATCTGCGAAAAGAACGGAAGATGCCGAAGCATTGTTGTCCTGCATGTACACGATTCTCTACCGCGTTGGGGTGTGGGAATCTATCCGGGTCCGTGCTGCAGGCTGAGGGCACAAAAACATGTTTTGCCTGGCTTATCCCCAAGCTGGCCATACGCCGATGCTCCTTCAGGCTAGGATCCTGTTGGATGCGTGAGAGGCAGCTGTACCAGTAGGTGACAGAGTAAAATTAGTCTAGGTAAGAAGCCGAAATACTTGGTGTTTCACTGCGCAAACAACTCATGGCATTGCCAAGGTCCATAAGCTCCCTTTCAATTATCTCTTGATTCTGACCGGGTGCCTCTGCTACCGACGGTAGCCGCCAGTTCTTCTGACCATGAAAGTCCAGGCACGATCATACCAACACTCCTTGCTTCTTATCATTTTCTGGATGCTGCGTTGCTCATTGAATCTGGGATCTCATTCCTCAGCATGAGGAGCCCACTCCTGAAACCTGAAGAGCAATGGTCTGTTGCATGGCTATGGATGCTCCGTTGACGAAAACACAAAGTCACTAAAAAGCTGAACACGGGCAAATGGAACTCTGGCTTCCTTCCAACTGCCATGCCCAAATGAGTCTCATGTCCTGCACGCTGATCGCAACTGGAGTCGATTGTTCGGCGAGCCTTGACTCGGTATACACCAGCACCTCAGCAGGCTCCTTGCCTACTGGTGATTATGTGGGAGTGCAGGAAAGGGAAAGAAGACGTAAACTACTTGAGTATTCAGGGTAATTATAAGGTGTAGGCTCCGGGTGGCCCGCATCAATTGCATTCATGGAATGTAGGGGCTAATGACTACAGGAAGTCCCCAGTCCTCTATCTGGAATCTGCCTAGTCCTACATCATAAATATCATAATTTACTAGTTCCTTGACGTTATGGTACAGTACAACAGTGTTTTTTGGAATGCCAATGCCTAGGGAGATAGGCAACGAAGCCATGCGGGTTCAAAGCAAGGCCAGTTCCAACTAAGATCCCGCGCGTAGGATGTCTGCATCTTGCCTCCCTCAGTATAGATCTCTAGCATGGTTTTCGAAAAAAATCTCAACACAAGGAGTGCTCCGGGCATCTTGGGGTGTCGCCGAGTCAGATGCTCTTGCTGATTGTCATCATGAGCAAACCCTGCATCTTTGCTCCGAACATTTCAGAATACAACGTCAACCAAACTTGAAGCCTCACTTCATAATAACCCTCAACCCAACCGCTGAAGCCCAGTCTCTCGCCCTGTGCGACCCGGTCACGTGAGTGAAGTTGGCAAGAGGCGTGTCAGGCAAGATGCCTAGTCGTTCATCAACGTCTACGGCTATCTAGCGCTTCATTCCGATGAAAGGTTTCGGCTAGGGACAAGCACGTGTTGAACCTCTACCCGTTTCTCAGACTTCGGGGCTCTGTCTGGAACCATTGAGAAACCAAATAGGCTTCTAGGAACCGTGAATGAGCCAGAATTGCCATACCACGCCCCGAAACCATTCTTAATTATCTTTCTAGAAACTGCTCTGGTCTCTGCCTGGTGGTTTCAGCAATTAAGTCCTGATGCTTAAAATGCAAGCAGTCTTCGACACTGCACCTGAAGTGGTTCGCAGAGCCGTAATCTTAGAGTACAAGTCTGGCTCACACCGCCCGATATTTGCATAACAAAAGGCTCTGCCATGCCAAGCACCAGCACCTTCAAGCCAATCTGGAAACCCTGCTTCCAAGATGTTCAGCCAGTCTGTCCCTGAACGCCACATTCCTCAAACCCTGCTCCCACAGTGCCCCTTAAGGTACTCTAGGGTCCAACGCGATGGACACTGGATTTTTTCTAGAGGTTATGTGTGCACCTGCAACTTCTGAGTCCACGCCAACCACGATGTCAGGGCCCAGTTGGGACCGCGTAGTCATGGAGTCACTGTACCCTGTCGCCTCAACATCTTCCCAGTTGGGTTTGGGGCTTAGGTTCTCCAGGGCTTGCGAAAATTAAAACTCAAGTTTTCGGGTCAGGAAACCTGCGAGACCAGAGAGTGATTCAAGTATTGCAGCCTTTCGGATTCAGGGATCCCAGTAGCTGTTAGAACTTGAGCGTGCAGGATGAATCCAACTGTTCTTGGCCTAAATAAACCCGGCGGTTCTGTAGCAGCGAGCTATGGAACCGTGTCGCAACAATTTTTCAGTGACACCTGAACCCCCAGAAAAATTAGATAAAATGATGGCCCAAACTTCTCTAAGGTAGTCCAAGAGGCCATTATTCTACATACTTTGGGGTCCAGGCAAAACAAACCAGATCAGATCTTTAGTAAGAACCATATTATTCATAGTTCTTCGCGGTTTTACGACAGTAAACACCATGCCTTTGCAAACCAAGGGAGGGGGACTTAGCAAGTAGCTTGCTAACTCCTATAAGTGACCCGTATATGATAAACCTGATTATCCTCGTATCAACCTACTTACTAAGCCCACCTTACCCTCAGGGTAGGAAGTTCTGGAACTGGCTAAGAACGCGAACACTTGGTCCAGGTCCGTCGGCATAATGTAGGAGCCTGCTTAATTAGAAGAATGTTGCAGGGTCAGTGTGTCATACGTCTGTAGTCATCTAAGGAGTGAGGCGTTGATGCCGGCAGTTCTTGATGCTTCTACACTAGCTCTTCCCCCTGAAGCACACAGAAACTCCACTCACATCAAGTAAGCTGGGCTTCGTGCAGGTCGCTTTAGCCACAATGTAGAACCCTTCTTACTCCTAGCAATCCGAGATGTTCGTTTTGCACGCGCAGCTTCCTTATGCCCAAGCTGGTGGACCCTGACTTCTACGCAAAAGTAAGGAGCTGCGCCCGAGATCGAACTGAGACTGCAAGACGAGCCTATTTCAGCTATTCTTTGATGGGGATGCGCCTCGTAGCTTTCCTAAACGCGAGTTCTACTATGCGCTTGCTGAACTGTCCCCATTAGATTCCCGCAGCAGTCTGTATCGAGCCCCAACCCCGACAGCACTCATTCTTCCCTTCCCTATCAGCCCGCAGTAAGGAAACGCGAAAACCCAAAGCCTGGGATCGACATGATCATGAAGGCTAACTTAGTCCACAACATGCCAGCTCCAATCACACTGCAGAAAAACTGCTTCTTGCAGCGCAAGTGACCAGGTATGCAACGTAGCGAACAACCCGCTCGGCAGTTGCCGGGGGCTGGAAGGTGACGGATCCGCCAAGCTCCCCAGCATCCAAATCCTTGGGAGCGGAGTTCAAAGTTCAAGGCTTTCCAGCCTGAAACAGAATAGCGCTACTCAGAGTCATGTTTAGCGTTTGGGATCTGGAATTTTGGTTTCGCGTTCGGAGTCAAAGTGCTCAGGGCCAACCGCAAAAAAATCTACAAATGCGTGAGTGAGGCTGGCAGGTTGTTATGCAAAATGCCGGACGGCACAGTGAGAGCCGTGTAACCCAACACCTTATCTACTTGAACTTCATGAGTAAATCCAAGATTCCAAGTCTGCGAAGGAAACGTTGATGACGCTGGCGACGCTCTCGATGATGACCACCTCGGGTCCAAGTCTCAGAGTCCCGCACATAGAGGTTTAGGATTAGGATGTCTAGGATGTTGAGTCGGGGCTTAGCGGTATTCTCCTGGCTCCTATGATCCTCAAAGCCCCAAGAAATCAAATCTGGCCGACGAATTTGAGATCAAATGGCGTACCACCCAGAAAAGCACACAACCTTTACAGAAAGGAAGTTCAGGGTTCAGGCCTGTACCTTGGCCACCCCAAACACATTACCCTCAACTGCTACCCAAACGCTCCAATGCGTTAGCCTTTAATCTCAAACCTGAACCACTAACTCCGTACTCTTACGCCTGAACCCTACCGCAGGCCCTTACTTCCAAACCCTCAACAACGGCTCAAAACGTTGCCAAGCCACCGAGGACGGCGTCGTCTGCTCTTCAAGCGGTGAACGACCGTAAACGAGCAAATGCCTGCATTTTACGGACTCGCCCGCCCGAAACACCGGTAAAGGAGATTGAGGTGGACAGTGCTCGTATACTAGTACCTGGGACCCCAGAAACCCAATAATGCTGGAATCATGCACTCCGATTTCATCAGTTCATCCACTGAATCTATAGCGCAGGCCTTACGGTAAGAAGACCTAATCACAAAGGGGAAGGGGTTGCTTCATCAGATGGCTGTGCACTTACGGATGCTGCCTGAGCTGTTATAAAGAGCATGTACATGTTCTACCGAATACAAGACAGGATACAGCAATGGAAATCAAACGGAACAAGACATGGTAACTGAGGTTGCAGTGATATATACCTGGGCTAGTTCTAGCTAGCTATCTTACTCTTTCAGTACACATCTTCACGAGGCTTGAGCAATCACATCCCAAAAGCACAAAACAAGGGAGCTCTACTTTTGGAAGCTCAAGATCTTGAGAAAAACAATTCCCAGGCTCACACATTCCCTCAACAAGCGCAGGAATTCGTATCCCTGAGCAGTGCAAAGCAGCTCCTGCTAGAGGAATGAACTTGTCAAGTAAGCTCTCTGTGATCTCCCAGAAGAACCCGAAGGATACACTAGTTATGTAAGGACTGCTCTACAAGGGAGGAATATTCGCCACTACCAAGACTACATGAACCCAGAACCATTTCATGGTCCACATTATTCTGCATTATACGGGAAGGATATCGGTACTTCTTTTTCTATGAGGGCCATGGTGCGTGAAGCTCAGGAGCTGCGTGTTGTCCGGCACAAGGAATGTGAATTCGTCACCTCTCTTGGTGAGTCGACATTTTCCCATTTGCTCAAAAGGCTATATCCCAGGATAGAAGCTTTCCTACCTGAAGACGTCCTGTTTCACCTTTTGGTCAGTCCAAAATTCTTGGCTTTGGGTCAGGCTTAGGTGCGGGGCTTTAATCACTGACAAATCCCACCAGTGGCAAACCTTAGCGGTAAGACGCCGAGCCTTAAACACACGCAAAGCTTTGCTCGCAACACTTAAGCCTCCAATCTCTGCTGCAACCTAAACCCGCTTAGGGGAAACCGTCAGCCCAAAAGCCCACTGCACCCTTGAGCCCCATTGAAAAGACGGGGTCCCCTGTTACCCCTACTACCCCACCGAGATTCCCCCTCAATCCGGTTTAATTAACCCTGATTATCCCTAACTAAGAGGGAGTAGTATAGGGGAGGGGTAGTAGGGAGACATATGAGTAGTGGGTTTCGAATAATCTGGGCGAGTCACGGCTCACGTTGCCCAGCAGACTCCGGTTCGTCCCATCCCGATCCTTGGTTGGATGTTTGAAGGGTCCGGGGTACTTCGTAAGTAGGTTCATAATCCCTACAACCCACAGTAATCCTATAGCTATCCCTCTTATTAACCTACCGACATAGTACCCCTGGCCCTCAAGTAGGTGAATAGTACATTTAGCGAGTCAGCGGTTTCCTGCACGTTGGGAATTATGGTGCTGGAGTGTGCTTAGATCATGCAGGATTTGGTATCAGCAGTATGACCCTGGCTCCTCTCAAGATAGCCATGCGTCCTCAGCCAAGTAGATGGCATAGTCAACCACCTGCAACATGGTTTGGGTCCAGGTGTTTGCGGTTTCAGTACGGGATACCTCACAACCTTGCATGCAAAGGATCCAGAAAGACAGGAAGCTTGCCCCGAGGTAATGAATCACCTATGTCTTGCCCAAACCCTAAAATAACAAACACCACTCCTCAAAGACGAAAGCCCTTCGTCATCACGAAATCCCTACATTCCAAACACCAAACATGAAATCCCAAACTCACAAACCCTAAACCGCAAACCCTAAGCCTAAACTGAAGCTGAAATCTGCCCCCTTGCCTCAGAGTCGTCCTCAGCCGCAAGCCAGGTCAGGTTTCCTCCCGTGCGTGCTCTTTTACCTACCTCTGGTGGGCAGGGTTTAGGGTTTAGGTGGGTACGTAATGGGGTGTGCGGTTTTCGGGGACTGAAGGACTGGAAAAGAAGATGGGAAACTACTTTGCAATTGGGGATTATACTATATAGGGATTACGATGAGGATCCAGGTCGGTAAGTTTAAGGCTTTCAGTGTATAGGGCTTAATGGGGATTGAGGATCTAGGGCTTCAGCTGCTATCTCCCCCAGACCTATAACAACAGTATTGTTCATGCTCCCTCGGGATTGTACTAACACAAATGCAGAAGAATTGCACAGGAGACTACAGTTAGCGGTAAGTGCAGGTTTCCTAGATTATATGAGGATGCTGGAGCTTAGGCTGTAAGGGTCAGTGGGGACTGGACCCGCGTGACTACCCCCTAGAATTCACATATATACCGCTATTACAGCACCTATGTACACTTCCCAGCTCCCCGCCATAGTCCAAGTGATTTCCATTAACAAAAAGGTGGACCCCAGTAAATACCCCAAAATACTGGAATCCTTATTATGGGCCCCCTCCAAAAGGTACCCCCCCCATATAGAGAAACCTGAGGTGTCCTCCGATCTCCCCCAGGTCGAGGTCATCGTCGATGAAGGAAACATTGTTGGCGCGCGCGGCCTGATTTTGTGTATTTACTGATGCTTAGGGTGGAAGGAGGAAGATATAACGATTTTTTACTGGGGTATCGGCTAAAAGCTTACAGGGAAATCATGGAGGAAGACAGGTACTCCAATACAGGTATGTGCGGGGATAGACACCATGATGGAGCATGGTCGCGAGTGGGATACGGGCATGATTCTCATAGGCATCCACTTCTCCCCTCCCTCTCAAGCACCAGTAAGTCCATGGGTGCTGGCCCGGATGGATCGAACACTTCAAGTCAACAAACCCCAACGTTCCAAAGCCTGCAACTCACCCCCGCCAAGAACTCCAAATTCTGGGCAAACCTACTTGGAGGGTCCGGGGGACTTAGTAAGTATCTGACTAAATCCTGTAATCCATATTTACCCTATTACAGTAACTTAATTGCTAAGTCCCCTGACCCTCCAAGTAGCAACCTCTAGGCAAACCAGGTGCAGTCAGGAGTATGTATAAATAATGCCCAACAGGAGGGGATAAATGCGATGACCCAAAAGTACACCTGATTCCCTCCTAAGCCCGAACCGGTCCTTTCCTCCATGCCGTAATCCTAATTTCCTGAACCCAAAGGCTAAATCCTACTCCCTAAATCCAAAATCCTAGCCCCTAAACTTCGAATCCCAAATCACCTGTATAGAACCTTACATCTTTATAAATCCCCGCAGCCTCATCCTGGATGGCTAGGAAAGCCGGAGTCGTCTGCTCCACCAGGCTGGACTTTGTGAAGACTGTGAAGTGGGTGAAGTTGTCCCGTGGCGTATTCCTCAATTTCCACTTTAGCACTTGGGATCTTACAGGCTCATAAAGCTTAAGGAATGTGAAGGTGTAGTATTTTCTAGAGGGTCGTAGTGGGGTAGTAGGTGTGGGGATTCAGAGTTTAGAGTTGTCTTGTTTCAGGTCTGAGAGTGGTTGCTGAGAGTCAAAGGGCACCCTGTCTCAAAGCCCTTGTTTTTTCTGTAACCCTCCTAGACCGGTGATTCCTAGGGGATATACAATAATAACAACCGAAAATAAGTCCTAAGGAGGTACAAGCTTTTTCTGACGTACATCCCTACCGTGACCACTGCACAGCCGCCTAGTCTCCCTTACACTGAAGGCAACAGCTCATGTCTGGTGTCAGTAACATCTTGCTATGCAATCATGAAACTAATCTCGTTCACCCCGATATCACCTACAGAATCGCCAGCTGATCCTATGCAGTCCCCAGACATCCCCATCCACAATTGCGTGGTGCTGTCCCTAAACCATATACCCCAAGCCGCGCAGACCTGGGCAAGGCCAGGAGCCTCTGATGCCCAGCTCTCGTGGCACGTCTTACCGCCCCAAGCCCTGTAACAATTCGGAACACAACTGCCAAACCCCCTACAACTCTATAATCCCCGGAAGCCTACCTTAAAAACCGCGAACACAAAACTCACCAAACCCAAGCCCAGATGTCTGAGCCATAGACCCTGACTTTGAATCCCTAAGCTCTACCGTCCAGATCGCACCCCCTGAAATTCGGGCAAGATATATGGTATGATTCTGACTTCTGGTCCCCCAAATTGGACACCAAATGTGAACACTCACCAGTACACTCACCATTATGCCTATAGAACCCTCTTCGGTTCCCTCTACCCAACTTTCTGACTCAGTGTCGGTGGCACGTCCAGGCAGAGGACCTCTGGGGCAAGCTCGGAGCCAAGCTGCGAGCGATCCAAGCCAGTACTGCTCTCTGCGAGGTAGACCTTGTTTGGGGGGCTTCTTTGGTGATTTTCGATGGCTCTTGAGCTTGTCAATGTTTGTCATTTTAGTCGGGGCTTTGGGGGCTTTGGTTGTGGGTAGAGTGTTGGAGGGTGGTTTAGAATTCTGAGTTTGAAGCGCTCCTGTTGCGCCTGCTTGCATGCGTAAAGGTCCCTCAACAATTCAGAGTTTGGGGTTTCAGGCTTCAAGGTCTTAGGGTTTTGGGCTCAGGGGTTCAGAGTTGAGGGTTGCTGGATACTCAAAAAAACTGGGAGTTTCTGGTTTCAAGGCAGAATTAGCAAGGGTGACGGATCATCTAATGCAAGGATAGACGGAGGCAATCTTGCATCATTCAGATCTTTCAAAATGGAATGCACATGTCCGGCACTCAAAGAAGCACAATGTTCCACAAAGGCAGTGGAACCGCGCCATTGATGCAATGACACTGACAGCAGCACATGTCATTCAGATTACAATAACAATAACAATGGCAATCTCAACTGTTCAAACGCCCGCCCAAAACCATAACCCGAAACTGCAAGGTCGATCCCCTCTGGCTGATATTGGGAATCCCTTCGCTCATGTCAAAATCTTCTCTCTGCCGTCCCATATGCAAGCCCGAAATTATTCGTCCCCATTGCAGGGGCTCAAGAAAGAACGCACGAGTCCAAAGACTCCGGAAGCCTGCAACCTGAATCCCTGAACCAAGTATTGAAGCTCCTAAGCCTTACTAAACCTCTCAACCCAGAATGTAAACCCCAAGGGCCCAGGATCCCCACGCCCTGAGCCCCAAACCCTAACCCCAAAAGTCCAAGTACCGAATAATGATATGCTTACCCAAAACCTGTACTACTAATACCCTTCCCAAAGCCCTAAGTAACTAATTATTTGATACCTGGATCATGGACCCTTAAGGAAGATAAGTGCCCTAACTAAACCTTAACCCTTGGATAAATGCAGCTCAGGAGCCCGGTATGCTGCAAGTCGCTCCGTGGAGTTCCTTATCATAAAGCAAATGTGAAGCTTACCCAACGAGGTAATTGGTTTAGGGTTTGCGTTGGGGATTAGGGTTGGGGGGTTCGGGTTTGAGGATGAGGGTTTAGGTTTGGGGTTCAGGGGTTCAGGGGTGTGGGTGTAGGTCAATCGGCCCCAATAACTCTTTTCGAAGAAGTCTCCATTAAAGGATAACGAACAGACCTAAGAATCTTTCGAAACTGCTCCCTATCCAAGATTCTGGATGCCTGTTTCGGAGATCGCAGAAGGCTTCGGGTGGTCAGGGCTTGGGTCTTCCAAAATTAGCCATCCTTGTCTAGATAGTCTTCCCTCAGCATGTTGGAAGGTGTATCTAGTTCAGCCTAAAACTTTGGTTCGGGTGCTGAATCCCGATGAGGGCATTAGTGCACAGCAGCAGCTTTCCTTAGCCAACCCCAGCCTGAACCTCTCATGCCTACACCAAAATCCTAGACCCCAAACGCCAAAGTTTTTTGTCCCAAGTGCGAGAATCTTTTATGCTCTCACCCCTTTTCAGCTTAAAGCCTTCTGGAAGTTGGCCATGGAACAACTACTGTACTCTGCGCTGAAGAGAACCGGGAATCCAGGCTTAGGTGCTAATGGACAATGAACAATAACATAGCTAGCTATTAGCTGTGTGTAACTAGCTATACCCCCTGTACTCCTACCACAATGAATTGCTCTGCATCTTCCTGAAATTGATCCCAAACCGTGAAGCGGTGAGAAGCGTTGATCCCTGAACTTTCTAGCTTCCCTCCAATCCTGTAATATCCTGCAGTAATTCCCCTGACCACCCCAAGAGAACATCTATGATGTTGAGAACCCTTCCATAGAATCTAGACGCATCCAGAGGTGCGTGCATGATAGTGAGAATCCTGCCACAACTCCAAAATCGCATGCACGGCTTCGAGAAAATTTGTGGCTTAGCTTTGTAGGTCATCCTTAACTCAAGGCCATACCAAAGGGTCCACAACTTTGCGGATCTCTCAATTGGGCAGAGGTGCGGCGGTTCCCAGGCCAGTCGACCGCCCAAATCGTAGAAGTCCAGGTCCTCCATGGGCTTTTTAAGGACTTGGTCCATGCTTCTCTAAGCTTACCGTGCAAAGATCTAGGGTAAAAATGCACCATATATGAACTGGATTCATTGTTCGATCCACTTGCAGCCCCACAATCTCAAGCCAAGAGACTACTTGGAGGGTCAGAGGGGGTTTGCTAAGCAGGTTAAGAACCCATTATTTATCCCCCTCTGAACCTACTTGCTAAGTTTCTCAGAAGACCCTCCCAATCGGCAATTAATTATTCGTGTGGAGAACCCTAAGCCTGCCTGGCCGAGGAAGGTGATGGAGGAGACGCTGGCATCTTCATCCTTGCTTGAGTCGCAGGGCTCTGGACTGAACTGTAGAATCAAGCTTTTTTCCATTCGTACGCCTTTTCCATTCTGCTGGGCTCAGCCTGAGAGGGTTCGGGCTTCGAATCGAAGATTCATGGATTTGGCTCAGGGGTACTGGAGGCTATCAGAACTGTGCAACCCTGTTGGGCGCTTGTTCCTAAACCCTCCAAACCTTAAACCCTGAAACCTCAAACCCTGCAAGTGCAGAGCCAAGCATCTGCAATGGGCAGTGCTCGCGGGTAGCTCTGCTCCGCGAGGCTCGAGGAAGCGTACCTAAGCGGCCGTTTATGAGGCCCATCTTCATGGTTGAGGGCTTAGGGTCTGAATCTGGATTATTACAAGTGTTATTCCGCAACAAATCTGACACATTTCCAGTATACTGAACTCCCAAGCATTGGAGCAATTGTGTTTAGGCTCCTACATTGCTCATGCTTGCTTGGGAATGGGTATGATGAGTTCTCGGGACTATAAGGATGGTTCTAAGGGTTCATACATGCCTGACTAGAACGCGGAGCTACCCTTGGCGACCCCAATGATATATTGGGATGATACGGGGATGCTGCTGCGAAAATTCTGCGAAACTCCCATGAAGATCATGGAGGTTATAGACTATGGAGGTTCTATAAGGGGGCTACATGACCAACACGGGGAAGCGCATGAAGCCTTCCTCGTCTGCAGCCTTTTTCAGACAAATAGCATGCCTCTGTGGTGGTTTATCCAAATTAGCAGCTTATTGAAACTTCTACAAACAGCATCCTGGCTCTTGGCGTAATTCTTAAGAGTTGCTGGATCCCATGAACCTTCAAGTGCGTTTCCTTCAGTAGGTCTGAAACCTGGTAAAAAAGGAGGACTTCTTATGTGACGGCATCCCAATTCTGCCCCAGTTTCTGACAAGGAATAAAGTGGACGTAGCTGATTCGGAGTAAGGTAGCTTGTGGCATGCGCACTGGCTAGGTGAAGCGGTTGGCTTTGGGTCGAGGATGTTTCCAGTTTAAACCTGCAGGGCCGAAAGCATTTGGGGGCTTGAGGAGGATAATCTCGGCGGTACTTCTTTCCAAAATGTTGAGGAGGATGCGCAGAAAAAACAGAACGTGCGCCAGGCCCTGCAGCTTAAATCTCAACACCTTTATTTACAGTTCAGACCCTTGATCCTAAATGATCCTAATTAGGAGGCCCTCACGCCGACCCCGAAACCCTACACCCTAAACCGACAACTCTTTGCGAGCCCAGGTGCACCAGGTAGTGCGTCCAGTTCGCCAAGGCTGTCTCAGGTGGGATTGTCACACGCGTGACACCTTCCAGCCTGAATCTCGAGAACCGAGCATCAAGGAAATTCAACGGCAACTGGAATAATCTGGTGGTTGGGGAAGACCGGGGGGATTGTATGACCAGCTAAGTGGATCATATTCCTAAAGACTCAGGCTTCTACATCACCTTTATACTCTTAGCTCACTAGGCCCTAGCATAAGCCCTTCACCTGCACCCCCTACAAGTCCTAAATTTTAAGGCATTTACCCTACTAAGCCCTCAGCCCTAAACCTTTGCCCAGCAACGTGCTGGCCACAAACTTTCGGCACCAGCTGAGGCTGAGGGAGAAGAGCCCGGCACTGGCTCCCGACAGCAGGCGCGGGAGCGCATCGGAGTCCTGGATTTCCCAAGGACCCTGGGTCAAGGGTTTAAGGCTAACGGTTTAGGATCTAACAAGTGTGGGCTTAGGATGTAGGACACAAGGCATAGGATTTCGCGATTAGGATGTACTTTTGCTGATTTAGTCTAGGTTTATGACTACCAGGAATCAAATAAAGGCAGACAGAAAGCAAGGCATGAGCCTCTATGCGCCTTTGCTCAAAGAAGAAGTCGCCATTGCGCGTATCAGCAATGTTCTTCATTTTGTTCAAGGATTTACTCAGAAAATGCAAAGCTATTCGACAGTTCACGTAATGAGCCCTTAACCCTGCAAGTCCTAAACCCCACCCCCTGAACCAACCTCAACCCTAAACCCTTAAGGGTTGAGCAGGCTTGGGAATTTGGGTTTCATCTGAGCATTTTTGGTGCTACCTTCTCAAAACGTAGGTCATCCTGATGGAGTCCCCAACTGAACCCCTCTGGCCTCTGCAATCCCAATAGAGTCCCACATCATTCTGCACAATCTGCACAACATTGTTGAAAGCGTGAACATGGCGGATTCGTCTGGCAAGCTTTGTCTGCCTACATTCGCCTACATGAGCCTAAACCTTTGACTTGTGCCCCTGGTTCCTGGCCCAAATTACGCCATCCCCATGAAACTCCCAGTGAGTGGGTCCTCCGGAACTTGGGACAGCTCGTACGAGGAGAGCCTTCGGGAGGCGTTGGTGGCATCGCTCGCAGATTCATTCTGATTCCCCGCGTCGGTGATGTCGAGGTCGGATTCGCTTGCAGACGCTGTCTGGTTCCCTGCCGCTTGCCGCGTCGTAAAGTACTCCTGCGCAGGCTGAGATCTAGGACACGGAAAGAAAAACCTTCAAACTGAGACGAATCGCTCGAATGATCACAAGTTCTCAGAGAAGACCATTTCTAACAACTGGTGTGTATTGAGGCGACAAGGAATCCACCCAACAGGCTCCTGGAGCTTCACTGTGTCGATGGTGTCGACAGTGAGCCGCGAGAAGGACAGCACTGAAAGACTAGAGGAAATCACGTTGCCTTGGCTTTGCAGGAAATACGGTACAGGATTCAGAATTCAGAGTTTCAGGTTTCGGCTTTAGTGGCTCAGGGCTCCAAGATCACCATGCGTTGAGATTGGCACGGCGGAGGAATTAGGCCTAGGATTTGCGGCTCGGGGTATTTTGTTTTAGGGATGAGGTTGGCAGAATAATCCATAGCAGGGACCCGTAGTTCCCTCCATTGCCAAGATCCCTAGGCGTACCCCATTCTGAATACCCACTTGGAGGGTCAGGGGGACATAGTAAGTAGGTTACTAGGGTGGATAACTAGGTTCATGTGAGCTATAGGGATTATGAACCTACTTCTAAGTCGTCCTGCCCCTAAACCCTACACCCAAAATAATGTGCACAAGCTAATATGGCAGTTTCCATTTTCTTGTCCATTCCTTGCTGAGCCCCCGCCTGACATTCCAAGCACAGAAGGAGCTTGTGGCAAACAAGCTCGTTGCCAAACGCTAACCCCACACCCGGAACCCCAAATCCCGGGCTTCCAAGCTGCTGGGAACCCCAACTGCCTCCAACGCAGCCGCAAGGACTTCCTCAGCTTTAGGATTTAGGATTTAGGATGTAAGGTTTACGGCTTATAGGGTTTAGGGTTGCTGATATAGCGTTGTTTTGATGTTTGCGGTTGTAATCTTTGGGTTTAGGATTTGGGGGCTTAGGGTTTAGGACATAGGGCTTAGGATTTTGGGGCTAGGATACAGAATTCAGGATCTAGGGTGTAGGGTTCAGGATTCAGGGTTTAGGTTTGGATATAGGGTTTAAGGTTTGGGGCTTAGGATATAGAATTTCGGATTGAGAGTGTAGGGCTTTGGGCTTAGAAATTATCAGTTTAGGATTTGGTTGTAAATATTTCTTAGGGAATGTTGGAATGGAAGCAAAGAAGGAAACTACTTCAGTATTTGGGATTGTTGGGCTACCATGCGGATCCATTCCTCCATTTCCTACTGACAACCACATTGTTGCCCACCCGGATGGGTTCGGTGCTATCAAGGGGGCTTGGACGCTAAGCCGTGAGCTCGTACTCGGACTAATCCTACACACGCTGCACAGGTAATCCCACTGGTGGCAAACACAAGTCAAAACCCTAAACCCAAGTCGGCCATGCATCACCAACCCATGGGAATGACCACAAAATCAGATTCCAAACAATGATTCGAAATGCAACTATGATTTCCCCCAAGCCTGGGCGCATGTTTCCTGGGTAGGTAATTAGTGTGGCTGTGAATCAAGAACTTGTCATGTCGCGGGGCCCCACGACCAAAAAAAAGGAGCTTCGTGGCCGCGCAAGTATGTTACAAGCCTAGGTCACAGAATGCCCGCCCAAGCGTGTTCTTAATCTAGACCTCTAGATAGATGAGTAGGACCCCAAATGATTACAATAATTGCCTGTTTGGTCCTTTTTGTAGGCTGTGAGGGTTTTCCGATTTGGGTGGCTCTTTCCGGAATACCCGAAGAACTCACCAAGCTTCAGTGAAAGCCACAGGCTGCACGCTCAGCTGGGCAGCGGAGGCAGAGACCTCGAAGGGTTGAGGGGTTTAGGGATTAGGGGGTTTGGGCCTTTTAGTCCGAATAGGGTTTTGGGGTGAACACGGACAGAGGTCAGTTCAAGCAAGGTGGACCAAGTGGCTTTTGTAATCACTCACATTCATGAAAGTGGATGATGCAAGTTGGTGCTAGATAGAGATCAACCATGATCTCTTGCAATGATGAGTGTAATGTGCTACTACCACAACAACACGTTGGCCCTGGAATATCTGTTGCTTTGGGACACGTATGCATCAATGTCCTCGGTTCCATTGAAAGATTGTCCGGGAGGAGGGGCAGTAGAAGGATCTGAGACTCAGCGGGCTTTCAGCTTTGACTTGCAGGTTCAAGGCTTGACGCTTGAGGTTCAGGCTGTGGGGCTCAAGATCTTGAATTTGTGCGTTCCAGGGGTCAGAAATCAACAGTATGACTTCAAACACTCCATCCCGCACAGGAACCAGAACTAGAGACATGAATATCCCCCTGAAACACATCTCACCTCGCTGCCCCTAGGATCGGATCCCTCATCAAGCCCTAAGCCCTACCCAGTAATTAGTGAGCACTGTTGCTTATAAGCGTTCAAAAGAGAAAGGCAGGTTCACGATTCTGGGCTTGTTTCCTGTCTTCTTGGCCCGGACCGCAGTTTATGGCTTTGGGACCACTACGGCAAGCAAGACACTGCAAGTACAGCATCCAGTGGCACGGCCGCCTCATAGGTCACCTGGAGGGTCGAGTAGTGCTTTCTTTGTTGTGCTTTATCGGACCTTTTCTCAATTGTCAGGTACAGCGCTTGGGCACTTTTGCGTTTGGGGCTCGGGGGACTAGCCGGTGGGCAGGAGTAGAGATAAGAGCACTCAACGATTGAGCCGCTAAGTGCAAGATAATTTACTGCTAGTCGGAAAGATGCACCAATCACACAAGAGAGAACCACAAAATTTGAAACATGTGCGTGAATTGAAAAGTCCGCACACCCAACCTTGCAACTTGAAACCCCAGTCCAGACCAATTCTAGCAGTATCCGTATCTGGCAAAAAGATTTGCCAGCCCCCCCTAGTGATACCTGCATTACAACCATGTGACTGTACTAGGGTCCTGATTTGGGGAGTTGGGGTTACCAAATTCTCTTAAACGGATCTAAGCCTAAGCCTATCTATGGCACACCGACCGGAGATCCAATGCCCTCGATTTCTACTTCGAAATAATGGAGTCTTAAACCCTCTCAATCAAGACTACGATATATCCTGAGCCCCAACGATCTAGAGCCCTGAAACTTTAAACCCGCGCATCTCCTTTGACTCTTCACGTCCCTGACCTCACCCAAACGCCAACTGACCAATTCCGTAAATTTGTTTCCGACCGCACAGAAGACCGGCATGCCAAAGCTACATACAACCCTGAAGCACATAGAGTCCCCAAACCTTTACTCTCCAAGGCCCTAATTCATTTTTGGGCTTCCCTCGCCTGCCAGACGCTCGACAAGCGCCGTGCTGCGGCCTGAGTCTCCTCGGAAAGGCGTCGGGCAACCTGAAGCCAGCATTCGACTTGAGTTCATGTAGGCAGATGGAAAACGACTGCAGACCTAGGTGTATGTAAGAAGTACGTAGGACACTGCAGGGCTACGCTGATCTCCTCTGGCGGTAGAGGCTGCTTTGGGCCCTGAGCCCGGCGATGGAGCTGTGTTGGATTTCAACAAATAGGGATGTATGCCGGGAGTTGGGTAAGCTAAGCTTTAAGCGTTTAGTGGAGGTACTTAGGGGTTGAGAGGCTGAGCATTTCGAGTTGGCTTACGTACTGGCAAGCACCAGATCTCGACCCTCCTTGTTTCGGATGCAGGCTTGCCTTTCCTGGATACCCCACAGCTGTCCGAAGCCTCATCCCCAAGCCCTGAATCCTGAACACTTACTTCAAGGGTGGGGACTTAGTAAATAGGTTTATAATGGGTATAAGTAGGATGGGTTTAAGGTTCTTAAGCTACGTATAATTAGTCGGTTATAGGGCTTACTCCCATACTTACTCCCACTGACCCTCCAGCTAGGCTCACACCTAAAACCCTCAAGCCATTGAACCAATCCATCCTAGGCGCAAGGGTCACAACCACGATCAGGTTGTTTGGATCAATCCCCGGGAGCGCTGCCAACACTGCCTGCCGCGAGTCTATGCGTGTGGCTTGGGGTTAAGGTTTTTGTGCTTGAGGGTTTGGGTTCTGAGGATTCTGAAGGTTTTGGTTCGAGGCTTTACTCTGACATGGAAAGACCAGCTGAGTCGCCTCATGAGCTTTGAATCACGCTTCCCTGCATCTGCGCCAGATAGTCCCAGGATGGTTACTAAACCCCACTAGTAAGCAAACAAACAATTCACCCTAAACAGCCCTCAGCCCCAAGCCCATAGACCATAAACCCTAAACTACTTCCTAGAAAGTCATGCCCTTGAGCCTGCCGCGCCGCAACTTCCACCTGCGGGCAGGTGCAAACCTAAAGGTTCACTCGGCTCCCCCATGTAGCTTCCTTTTTGCAGTCCAAGCTTTTTGTTGCGAACCTGCAAAGAGGAATTTTGGCACCAACAACTAGAAAGATGGCTATGTTGGGCAGGGCTTGCGGTTCAAAAAACAACCAGGGATCTCGTTATATGCCACCTTGCTAAGATATGGCGCCTTGCCAAGCACCAGTACCCCTAAATAGTTGTAAACTTGCAGAGTTCATGCTTGCGGGAAAAGGGGTGGAGATGTCCAGTTTCGAGAGGTCCTGATCGCATGCAACACATGGGGCTCTCCCTCTGAAGCAGAACCCCCCCATAAAAACAACATCTCTACTTATGCGCTGCATCTCAAACACAAAGGAAAGATGTCTTCCGTCTTCTTGCTATTTTCACTCACGCTCGAAGGCGACCCAAAACCCGGAACAAGGGGGCCACTGCTTTTGGCAACCCTCACCTCACCTCATCTGAGCCCTTGAACCAACTCTGCAAATCAACCTCCATTTGAAGATGATGAAATGGGAGTTTCTCAAGTAGAATACCCTGGGTGGCCCTAGGCAGGGATTCTATGCGGCTTCTTGTGAAAATATAAGTCAAATAGGAGAACACATCAGTCATGACTTATGATGCGTACAATCCTCGGGGTTACGATAATGCAATACAGTGGCGCATCTAAATACAAGTATGTATTATATAAAGGTTCGTGAAGAAAGCAAAGTCGTACCTGCTCCTGTGTGGCTGGCACGGAAAAGGAGAAGCTCCCAGTGACAGCTGCAGACAGCTGGACCACATCTTCGTAGCCTTTGTCTTGTCTCTGGTGGTTAGCTGGGCAGGAAGGAATAGAAGAAAGGGACAGTCCAGGGGGACGGGGGGAGGGGGGTTGTATGGAGAATGCTATACGGTCCGTTCTTCCATTCCGTGCGAGCCGCCAGCAAGTTGCATGCCTGCCCAAGATTGCAGTGAAAAATGCTAAGTAAAGGCTTGTATCTACTGGGCCCACAGCTAGTGTAGTTTCTACATTTTTCAGAGTATTCCGTCAAAAAACGTGTCCAACAAACATCTCGAAAAAAGTGTGTTTTCTGAAACGTGATCCGCAAGCCGTGCGCGCAAGCTAAGAAACGTGCTTGGCAGACCCAATTAGATGGCAACTTGCTTCTAAAGGGTCGCGCACAGCGCGCGTTATCGAACCAGGCATAGAGGGGTGTCTTTTGGAGACTCTTGGTGGTCGAGAGCTTTATGAGGTTATCAAGGGTTGTGCCTCTGAAGCGGAGCCTGGGATGTAGGGCCAAAAGAGATCCTTGTCTGGAGCCGAGCCCTATGCCCCAAGAAACCCAGTGTTATGGGGGACTTGATAATACTGGAAGCGAAAATGGAAACGACTATGCTGTTGAGGGTTCAAGGTTGAGGGTTTGGGGTCAGGGGGGACTTAGCAAATAGGTTAATCAGGGGGAGAACTAGGCGTACTTAATAGGTTATCAATTAAATGGATTATCAACCAGACTCGGCTACAAACAGGCCACAGGAAATGCTAGACATCGGCTCAACTGCTGTTTAGACACTGCCAGGAAATAGATGGCAGGGATACCAAAAGCTATGAGTCGTTCAAGCACAATTACCAAAGGTTCTAAGAAGATTCGGGCAGAGATCGAATCACAAGTTACTAACATCCACATCACCACCGAAGCATGGCAATAAACATAGCGAACAATGGCAAAGATAATAACAGTTGCCAGCTTCATCACCATCGTCATCATCATCACCTTTCTCAGGACACAACGACAGCATGACTGTGCAAAACGAGCAGCAGCTCTGTGACTCGTTGTCGTGATACCGGGCCTCAGATGTTCACAGTACTGATGCAGGTTGTTCAGTGCGAACCCTGAAGAAACGCGGGGCCTGCAACACTGTCGTCCAGATCCACAAGTTTCTCACCTTACTCCTCTGCGAAAGAATTCGAAAACTTCATGCTGCAGAGGCTTCCTGCAAAGGACGTTACCCAGCACTGCATCCTAAGAACATCGATGGCAAGCGTTGCCAGCCAAGGCCATGGCACCCTTGCTTGAGAAGTCCTTATGCAAGGGACCCTGACACTAAAATTCCCCCGAACAAACGTGCCGACGTAGCCTACTTGTTCAAATGACGCTAGTGTTTGTAGTGCCCCTTTGGTGCTTCCATTTCAATTTTGGGCAGCGTAATTATCCCAAACCCTGTTAGTGTTGGGCCTCCTTATGTTTTGGAGGCCTAACGGTTTTCCCTTAGTCAGCTGATAAACTTGCAAACACGAGTGGCAAGTTTGAGTCGCTAAAACCGAATTGAGCCGGACATCTAACATCCGACGCCCTATAGTCTCCAAATCTTCAAAGCCTGGAGCCCCTGTAACTGAGCTTGCCAGCCCTCAACCCTGCAGGCACATGGAATGGTTCCACAGATGGAGATGGGGGAAATGAAGACAGCGATCCATGTTGCAACAGAAAATCCATATGAGGCCCGTATTTGTGTATGGACGCTCCAAACAATCGTCTCTTCAAGGGGCCATGTACACCACGTAGTGCGTTATCTTTGACGTGTCTGCTGGCGGCTCCCAGCCGAGGTCGCCACCCAGGTCACCTGAACACTTCTCAACTTGTGGTGTGTGGAAACGGGGTACGCTGCTGAACCCAAGGAAGGTGTAGGAAGGACAAGGCTGTTATAGGACCGGCTTTGAAAAAGGGGGACCAAGTAGGGAAAGAACCATCATAACTTCATAACCCGTATAGTAACCCTAGTTGATCCCGCCTATGAACCTACTCAAGAAGTGACTAAGCCTCTAACCCTCCAAGTATGCGATTCCAATGAAGAACTCAAACCCTGTGAAGAACAAAAGGCTCGGGCAGGTGTTTGGCTATCGTGGCCTCGGGGTCTGAAGCAGTGTAGTTCGTTGTCTGACGGTACTTCCTGAAGTGGGGTGTAGGCTGTAGCTGCAATCTCTGACTGGAGATACTCCAGTGACCCTAGATAATATGCCTGTAGAGATAGCAAGGAGATCATCCAAGTCCCCCTCTAGGATTATGCATGGACCATGTCGATGAACTCCCATCCCTCCTGATGTAAGCAAGTCTGGATAAAAGTGAAGTGCAAATAGCCCACTTGACTAGGACCACCAAGGCACACAAATGCAACGCATGTGCACAATTAATCTCTTCCCCTGTGCTCTGTCAAAAAAAACCTTTCCCCTGACCTGGCATATAGTTACTGGGTCCCCACTATGGTAGAGCATTTCAGACAGTTGGGGTGAGGGCGTTTCATCTCAAGCTGAGAGGACGCTTATCATCTTATTATCTTGGCTTGCTCCTAGTCACCACGATCCAGATCAAAGTCCGGGAAGGACGCGTTGCCGATCACAGCAATGGTGTCAGACAGGTTGACCTGATCGTGCTGATGGTTTCTTGCTTTGTTATTTGGGGGCCTACGACTTAAGGTCCGCGGCGCTGGTCTCTCTGATGCTGAAGAAATGAACAGCGTACACGGTTGATTGCGTGCAGCAAGGGGTTCTACGGAGCCGAGCACGTAGCCAGAAGACTGGGGGTCTGAGCTTTGGTTTGCTCTTCAGGTTGCAACGAGCAATTGAATCAAGAAGATTCTCTTCCTAATCGAAAAATTTAGGAAAACACTGAACAAAAGATCCTACGTCGTCGAGACTCCAATAATCTGCTAAGTCGAGGTGTCTGACTCTTGTTATCCTGCTTATTTTGACCCAAGTAATTCCAGAAAAAGTCAATGGTCCAGGTCTCCGTCTTGCTTCAAGGGCCCAAAGTCATCAATATTGAAGTATCCGGATTAAAACAATGGCGCTTGGTACTTGAACCTCTACAGCACATTTTTGTAAGTCATGCGTTTTCGGCCATCTAGGGCTCAAACCTTCTGCAATAAAGTCAATTGCGCCCGTAGCACCTGACCACATAATTACCCCCCCCCCCTTGAAAAAAAGCGCGGGTGTTGCATTTCCCCACTCAAAAAAAGAAAGGGGACTTTCAAGCCCTGTCAGGGGCAACTGCGGACAGTCACGCTTCATTGGGCTTTGCTCTAACAGAAGCTTCTGCACAACGAATACTTCGGAATTCCTTTGTGGGTTTTGTTGTGCTAACGTTTGGTTCCTGCGTGACCCTCGGTGCTGTCGGACTTATAGGAACCATGGCACCGCCCCTGCGAGGTCACGCAGCATTTTTTCCCCCGTCTCCCCTGTTAACATCCCCGCCCTTGTGCACCCCTCCTGCCCGTCCGCAACGTGCCACCAACTGTTTGGGCTCCTGCAGCGGTACGTGGTGTTGGGGTCGCGGTCGGGAAGGGCTCAAAGTCAGGGGGCAGGATTTCATACATCAACACAGCAAATAACACTAATGATTGAAAGCCCAGCGGCTGCTACAGGCGTCGTCTGCTCGACAAGACTTGATCGGGTGTAGATCGCAATCTGGCCGCCTCGACAGGGGCGGGTCCAAAAAGTTGGCTGGAGGTTCCGTTATTCTTTTCAGCACGCTGTAGTAAGGATGCAAGTAGTATGTGGTGCCATCCGGTACATCACTCCACTCCCCCATGCTGTCCACCATTCACCTTGTGAAGCTCTGAGCTCACAGAGGCCAACCCCCACATCCCAAGCCCAAAAAGCAATTCTTTAGTCTTGCAAACGCCAACGCCTTTAACCGCTGAAATCCTGGGGCCGAGCAACCCTGCAGCCCAGTAGTCCCCAACTGACACCTCCAAAGCCCGAACCACGAAACTCCAAACCCTGAGCCCACCTCCATAGCTGGTCTCTGCAGGCAAGGCAAAGGAATCCGTGCCCGGGGCAAGGACACCCAGCTGGGAGCGGCTATATGCATCCTTGAAATAGAGCCAGTAGCCTCAGCTTGGGCTCTTCTAACTTACTGGTGGTTAGTCGGATAAGGGAATTTGTTCCATAAGGGTTAGATAGGGAGTATGTTCCCTTATTCCCTGCTAAATCCCGACTAAGAGCCTAAGGACGAAGGGCTTGAGGTCAAGGCTTGGGTGTTTGGGGTGTAGGAAGGTCTTCAGGGTCCGAAGCGCCTACACGAATTCGTCCCAAGGATTTCCTGACGATGCTCTCGTGACCTTAAGAGGCATGGTTGGGGCATCAGGCTGATGGTTTGTGGCCGATGACACTGAAAGCTTAGAAAACCAAATCTTCAGCGCCAAGGGACGCATGGGAATTCGTTGCCAATGCATGCGGGGTGCGTGGCTTAAATCTTAGAGGGCAGCATGCTTCCCGGATTCCTGGCTTACAGGCACCCGAAAATTCTTTCCATACTGCAGTCTGTGGTGATTATACACATCGTCTCGCCCTTGTTCATAGGAAGCTTACAGATCTCTCAAACAGTCTGCAGACAAATTGCCTTCGACGGGCTCCGTGTTGGAAGGCTCGGTCCAGGAAATGGTACCGCCGAAATGTTCCTTTGTAGGTTGAGGGGTTTGGGGGTAGGAGGCTTTTGGACACTGGGGGCTTCTTCGCGTTGTGGCTGTTTTTTCTACTAATGTCGGCTTTCAAGATCCCTACACAATCTGCAGTAAACTCATGTCTTCGGAGATGCAGAGAGAAGGATCAGGTTCAGGCCTAAGGCTCCATGCTTACTGCTTCGCATGAGCTAGAAGTAAAGGCGTGCAATGGCTTGACATACTCTGTGGAGCTTCGAGACTGAACGGCTTACATCTGTTAAGAACTAAGCTTGAGTCTACCTCCCAAACTCCAGATCTAGACCCCGGACCTTCGTCAAAACCAGGTGTACCCCTTTAACGCTTCCACTACATCACTCAGTGGTCTGTCCTATACAGGTTGGCCCTGTAGGATAGTCCCCGCTCACTGGCTCTAAGTTCGAACTAGAGCACCCCGCGCCTGGAGTGTACTCTGTAGAAGCACTATCACCCTCCTTTGCAACATGAGACCCATCATCTTCCCAGATCTTGATCCAAGAAGCCATGTCCAAGTCCAAGTCTACAAAAGCGATCCTGAAGGCGTACAGTGTGAAGCTAGATTCGTGGTTGGTGTGATAACTTATGGCTTCAGGTTTCCTCGCTTGGAGGTGTGAGGCAGGAGATTTGGGGGGCTTTCCGGAAATTAGGGGTACCTTAATTTTTTGGATTTTAATCATAAGGTTTCTCTATGTTGGGGTTGCCCTGTTTATGCAAACAGCCATTTGTTGCGGCCACCCGCTCCGCAACCGAGGGTCCAGCATGCAGCCAATGTAGCTTCAGGGTTCAGCAGTTCAGGCTCTGAGGATGCATTGGTCAAGGGTGAAGGGTCTATCTGCCATGTATAAACCACAGTGCCACCGTGTTGTGCACGTGGATTGACTTGTGGCCTACTTTCCCTAAAGTAGCTTCGGGCACGGAATTCAAAGCCCATGGACGCAGGGGGCCAGATGGTTCTAGGGCCGAACTTGAGGTTCAAAGCCCGAGGATCTGGGAAACGCTCGCCACCGTGTCATTGATCAAGTGCACGAACGGCGTTGTCTGCTCAACCAGCGAGGATTGGAGATAGATCCTGGGATTGGCGAGTATGTTAAGTACAGCGCCAAAATTCAAGCATATGTTGCCATGTCTATCTATAGGGAAATGGTTGCGCCCCAGAAAATGTGAAAATTGTCGCGCTGTAGTAGCAGGATTCTGGCCAGACCGCGAGACATCAAAAGCGGCCTCCGACGGAATCACCACAACAAACCCTCATCATGCTTACCATGACCCTCCAACGCAAACCATCGCTTGGAGAACCTACAAACCCCTGCCACGTGCAGTGGGGATTAGCGCCGAAGATGCTTTATCCCCAGAATGCTGCAGCTAGGTACCCCAGGTATTGACTCTTGCAACATATTCCAAAAACAGATCAGCTGCAGTAAACAACTCTTCACACTAAAGCTCTGCGATGATCGTCCTTGTCCCCTACAGTCCTCAAACCTCCCGATGAGGGATATGAGGATATATAACCCCAATACGGGAAAACCCAATCAGATGGAGCAGAAACTGGAACATCAAATGGAAACTGGGGCTTATCGAGCCCTATTGTTGTGACTGTCAACCAGATGGTTATATGTTCTGATTATTGATTCCTATTCTTCGTATTGTTACTATAATAGAATTGTGAGTAGATGTTCGCTCTATCTGCAGGTTAGAGAATATTACGCTGGCGTCCGTGAGTTCCTGCACCAACAGCCTGATCCGCATCATGTGTACACCATGAGGGAGTTTCAAAAGATCAGGGGTACCTTCTTGGTGGTCCGTATAATAAGGATTTCTGGTACATTGGTGTTCATTTTGCGGTCCCTCACTTGATGGAAACTACCGTGAGTGTCCAGAAGGCTTCAATGTTTCAGGGAAGGATGTGAAACACAAGCTCCAGCAAGCATGGAGAAGGTTTTGGCATGCGACACAGGCTAGCCAGTCGGTTGATCCTTGACTCTAGAAACGAAACAGCACATCTTGGATGTACACTGGGATTATTAACCAAACCGGAGATCAGAGGCTCGATGACTTCACACTGCCCCTCTCCGCATATACACTGCAAATCATACAATCCTGATTACAAAGACCCTAAACCTAAACCCTAAGAGCCCACTGAAAGGATACTGTAGCTCTTTTGGCCCACGTGGCAGCAGGTGGCTGTAGTTGGCCTGCATCCACCCCGTCATGCTCGAATAAGAAGAGTTAAGGTTTTCCGTGACTCTTTTATCAGTAGCAAAATGCGACGGGAAAGATCTTTGGCAAAATAGGGCCTGGAGACTAGAACAACTGTAGCAAAACTGTTCACCTTTTGACCTTCTTGGCGTACGTAGCTTTGATGTATTGGAGACTCTGTCCCGATGGCGACTCATGCAATCTCGCAGGATTTGTAGGCTGCAGAAGGTTTGCAGCTTTCAAGAAATTTGATGCCACGCCCTGTGCTGAAGCGGCGCTCAACAACACAAGCCCTTGCGCATCGAGGGTACAACGCTAGCCACTTCAAATGCACGATCAGATTGGCATGGGGTCCGCGAAAACCCGTACTGCGTTCAGATGACTCCTGAGGGTGGCATCCGAAACCCCGAGCCCTGGTTCTTGAACTGGCATCTGCATAGGGTTTAGGGTACGCAGCTCACAGTCCTCAAAGCCTGTCCCACGATCATAACATGATTGCCGCAAGGCATTCGCATGTGCGAAGTTTGAGATCGGCATGCCACCCGCCATAGCGAAATCTGGATTGCTTAGGGGCCATCCATGTTTTAGATGTTGAGATTCTAAACGACGCGAACACATTTCTTCGACTCAAGTCTCCGAGTCATATCACCGCAAATCGGGAAGGATGCCCTGCGCTTGTGCACTCGTGGTCAGGGTTTTGGTGGGGATCATGCCTGTTCAGCCCTAAACCCCAGATTGCAACCATGAAGCCCGAGCGCATCTCTTCAGGCACAACAGATTTCTCAACTCTGCTGCAGAATTCTATCCTCAATGAGATCCAAGGGGCCAAAGCTGTCTCCGGTGGAATCTCCAGCTGAGACCTGCGCAGATTCCATGAAGCATGGTCTCTTAGAATCCCAGGTTCAACTCCAAGCGTTCAAGCAATCGGTTTTGTGCATAGAGGGCTTCGGCAACTGTTTGCAGTTGGGGCTGGGGTGTGGGATTCAAGCTTCTCGAAACGGCGACCTAAAGACACCTCTCTTGGTATAGTCTGGGCAGAGCGATCAGACTTTCGGTCTAAGAACCGTCATCACTTCAAAACAATTCCAGACATTCTACGTTATGCGTCATACGGGCAACCGCATGTGAGCCGTAGCCGTAGCCACATAGCCTCCAAACACCTCCAAAACAAAACATGTAGAACACTTGCAACGGATCCCAGAGCAGGTACTGGAAAAGTGTCTCAAGACTCCCCGATTTCTAGGATCCTCACTATGACAAAAAGCCCCAAGAAGAAGCCCATATTTTAGAGAACCTAATTTTTAGGGAAATCCACCTGGGAGCGGAGGTGTTCGCCAGGAAATCTCGGCAGAGGTCCTCCATTTCTAGGGCTCGGAGGTCGGATCCCAAGCATTAGAGGTCTGTTGAATAAGGGGAATTACTAGGGTTACTGTATGGGTTATAGGGCTTATTAACCTTACTTAGCCCCACATCTGACCCTCCAAGTAAGGAACTCTGTGTGAGGCCTGAGGGTTGGAGCCTCGGAATCCAGCCCAGGGATCCCAAAAACAAAGGTTCGGGCTTCGAGCTTCTATAGGGTCTAGGGATTGGGGTTTACATAGCGAGATGGGTTTAGGATTTTAGGCTCAAAGTGTAGGCACTCTACCGTGGACCCACGATACTCCTTGCACCTCACATAGGTCCTTAGGTGGTTGTCCAAATCGGGTGTTCAACTGCAATGAAAAATATCAGTGGTAAAAGTCGTGGTGACCTTTAAACTGCTATTGACAACTGCCCGACTGCCTTGGCCCGAGTCCCTGACGTCCCCAAACCCTCAATGCGCGACTCCAAACTCTGGACTCACTAAGCTAGCCAAGGGTTCAAGCAGCAACACCCAGACGGCGTGATATACAAGCCTGAAGAATATAAGCTTCCATACTCATCCTTGTATGAGTGTTGCACCATGCTTGTATCATAGTATAAGCATCCAGACTCTTTATCACTCATTCAAACCACAATCGCACATCGGAGAAGTGGCTTGGATCCCAAATCTGCACTTCAAAAGTTGTGGTATATGCCCACTACAGGAATTCCAGGTTCACGTTGGCTGCTTCAGAGTTTCTAAAGGCACTCTCTCAGATGACTGCTTGAGGACTCAAAATTGGTTCAGTCTCTGCTCGACAGTTTTCTTTTTGACAGGCGGAGCTGACATGAAGCCAGACAAACCCTGCTTTGACAGATGCAGCAAAGAAGTGTGCAAGCTTACCACCCCGCTATTGCAAAAATCGTACTGAAGGCCGTGCCAAAACACAAACTCCCATCATGCAGGAAAAGTTTTGATAAGTCTGGCCCACGTTGATAGCCAGCTCCTGAGAAGTTCCACTGACGGGATCGCAGGAGGCAGTCATAGAAGCGGGCGCAGCCATGTAGACCTTCTTGCGCAATTCTCCCTTGAATGGCATCTTATCAAATTGGGTTGGACGCCAATGGGCATCCTCAATGTGATGTGCCATGTTGTCACCACAATCTGGCAAAGATGGGAAACCAGGATGCGCTGAAGGGAGCAAGACTCAAGTTTCCGTATCAGTCAGAAAAGGACGAGCTCCCGCTCCAATCCTAAGCCTCAAACTCCAGTCCAAAGTCCAAAAAAATCCTGAGCCACGAACTCTATCCCTCATGTTATGAGCCCCTCCTGGCCGGAAATAGCCAAAGAGATGAGGCCACAGCTAGCATTTCCTCGACGTGTGTACCATCGCTCTGCCTTTTGCAGCTCCTAACGCTCTTGCGTCCTTGATCATGAAAGAAATCTTGTCGGTCTAGTGTGATGTTTATGAGTATGCTTACTCAATGCCCAGATGCCATGTAGCTCTGCACCAGTCTCTCATCGCCTGGGTGCAGGCTCATGCTTGGGTGACCTGCGATAGTGATAGCCATTGCCACAGCAGGTGGGAACGATCACGAGGAACAGCGGCATGAATGAGCGGAATTTCAGAGAATTTGTGCGGGTCTCCGCGCCCGTAGAAGTATGTGGAGGATTCTTGAAACTGACGGTCCTTCTTGGACATCCATTTCTGGTACAAAATGGAATGAACTGTTTGGAAGCTGCCTGGTCTGTGAAGCCTCAGCCCCAGAAAGCCCAAAGCCCTAAACCCTTAAATCCGCAACCTTCAACCTGCCCAATTTGAAGCCCCACACTGTACACCCTCAGCTCTCGGAACCCAACCTCTGAACCACAGCCAAGGTGGCTCGTTGACCATGATAGCGTTCCACCAAGATCTGTGGCATCAAGATCCAGGTCCTTGGCACACAGATTGTTGCAGCAGTTTCCAAATGCAGGCTAGCTTTCCTTTCAGTTCTAGGATTCAACGCAGCAGGAATGTGGCTATACGGCGATCGATACAGGACAGACATAAGAATGCAGCCATTTCGTGTTAGTACCTGTTGTCCCTGAAACACGTGAGCTTTGTAGCCACCAGGGCCTACGTATGGGCTTCCAACGCACTTCCACTGCCATTCCTTCTGGATACAACATGACTTGAGAAGGTGGACCTAGAGCGGAAGATGTGCCAGCGCTGAGTGGGTGATGGATGAAACGCCTGGGATGGGCGATGAGGCCTTACCAGCGAGCTCGAGGAGTTGTAGGGTCAGAACCCCCAACGTGATAAGCGTCATGGTGGGGATACTGGTGGTCCGAAAGAAAGTGTCGCAAAAGCCTTCCGCTTACGAAATGTTGATACAAGCTGCTGGGAAGCTAATATCCCCGACCACGGGGATTTCGTCCACGAGCACAGTGGACGTTGGAGTCGTCTGCTCTACAAGCGCAGAACGTGTGTAGACCAGGATGTGACTGAAGTTCACCCTGGCGCTGGTATCTGAGAACATTTTGTTTTTGGGTTGAAAGTTTTCAGGTTGGCTTAGGGTTTTAAGGGTTTAGTGCAGTAGAGCACATTGGCACATTGGGTCGATACTCGTTGTAGGCGCACTTGAGCAACGCTTTCTTGACTTCACTGAATTGTATGCCGATAGTATCTCAAACCCTGTCTCGCTGCAATCTGCTTCCGGGCTGAGGGGTCAATAGTGTCACAGTTCTCGTACGCTGTGCGCGTGATGTGGAACGGACTGAAACTCCTGCTCAACCACCATAACCACCATTGTAATTCCGCAGAAATGCATGCTTTCCAACGCTCCTTGGCGTCTCCGGCGACACGGGCACCAAAGTGGTACCCTCCGGCAAGGCCTGAACATGCCAAAGGCGAGCAGTTCAGGTGCCTGGATACTTTTGTGCTCTTGCGGTTGAAAGTAGACTGTGCTGGAGTTGGCGTTTCAGGGTCTTGAATGGAGGGGTGGGCACGGGTCTGGGCAGGGGTCCTTTGTCGTCCCCTCCTTCTGCTTTGACGGCGAATCTCGTTTCAATCTAAGATGTACTCTGGAATTACAGGATCTTGCAGCCTTTAAATGGCTCAAGCCTACGATTTCAAACATTGAGCAGGGTCCCTTGATCTTCTCTCGATGCACAGAGCCTTCCTGCAAATCAGGAGTAAAACCAGCGCAGAATGTGAGCAGCAGCAGCAGCAGCAGCAGCAGCAACAGCAACACAAAGCGGAGAAGATAACATCACATGATAAGTAAGAACAAATGGCCCGAAAGGCATGACCAAAATCAAGAAGATCCCTTCACAATTGCCAGTGCAAGCGGAAGCAGACACCCCGCCTCCCATCTGCTCGCATCTCCTCCACCCTAGTCTAACTCTCCAACCCTCCAACTCCAAATCTCAAGCCTTACACCACCATTGGCAAAATGGATAATCCACTGAAAAGTATTCCTGCCCTCCTTGGCCCCATGCAATTACTTTCTATTGTAACTTGTGGAGCCTGGTCCACTTGGGACCTCATCAGGCCAGCAGAGTCCTCACCAAAGTAGACCTCAAAAAAGGGAATGCATGAGCTGCAGTCAATACCTCTTATATGGTCCTAAACCATAAACCCTAAACAGCGGTTGTATCAGTTATGGGCGCGAGTTCCAAAAGGCTGCCGATGTCAACCCTACAAAACGTTTCTTCGCAACCCTAGAATTGATTGTGGCTGACATGAGGGTGTCACAAGGAACATGCAATGCTTCAGCTGGATCAAAAGGGTCTGTGGGGATTTTGGTGCTGTCAAGGGTTTAGGGTTTCAGCTGCTCAGACTAAGTCTTTGTTCTGGGCTTTTGGACCTAGAATGGTACCGAGCTTAAGATTTCACAGGTTGGTAGTGTGGAGTATCGTTTATAGGCGGAGAAGGCTAATCAGAACTGCAGGAACAAGGACGCTCTATTTCCTACAGAGTAGCTTTCTATGCAGGAATCAAGGAAGCTCTCCTCTTCTTGCTGCAAAGTTGTTCCACCAGAGGTATCCCAGGCTTATCTGAAAACTGGGCGACATCAGAACCTATGATGCAGGGTTCAGGCTTTCACGGGTAAAAAGGCCACAAGGTATCAACTAGAGTACTAGAGCTGCCCGATTCGCCCCACAAGCCGTTCTAGGTTGAACTGGAATTACACCTATAAATTTGCGGTTTGGAGAGCATTGAGCTCCAAGCCCATTCTTCTGAGGACCTTGTTTCACTGAAGCGTATGCTGCCGGAACCTGAATCGGTCATACCTACACCCACACCTTCATTGTATGTCTGAACTCTGCAACCCAAGAGCCAAATCTCAAAACATGGCAAGGTGTTCACCTACAGCCGAGGCACGAGATAGTCTTGCACTCTTTGCTTGCTCTCCTAAGCTTATTGCGAGCTTCAGTTCAATCGTGTCATGCAGTTTCAGTTTAGGAGCCACCTGCCCCAGAGGCGGGTGCGAATTAGTTAGTTGCATCCCGAGGACAGCTTCATACTGAACATGCGATTCGAAATCTCACTACATGTGACCCTGCATGACTTTTGTTTGGGGGGAAGTTTTCTGGTTGCAGGGGCACCTATGACCTCCCAACCCTGCACAGCTGCATCTTACAAAAAAGGGGACTGTTGATTGAAAGCGCCGAAAGCGAGATTCTCTTTGCTTAGCTGCAAGCCTGACATTTTCCCACTCCATGTCCGGACCCTAAAACTTTCACCTCGCATAACCTGAGGCTGGACTTTAGGTTCGTGTTCGTGTTCGCCCTGAACCCAGTCGACGAGGGGTAAACATGGGTAAATCAGAACTGTTGAGCTTGAACCATCTTGAACCTCAAGCCCCGCAGCACGCTTCCCAGGCTCACGAAACGCAGCAAGCAATGCTGATTTCAACTGATAAAGGCACAGGCGCTAGCACCGGAGCATTCGTGACCAGCTCAGCATCCCTTCTGTGCCCCTACAACTCCCTTGGATCAAGGCTCTCAGGTGCGGATCTGCATTTCGGGCTTTTAGCGCCTCAACAAAAGACCCTGAACAACCCCGAAATCCAAATGCCCCAGCCCTAAGCCTGTAACCCAGACACACGAACTTCGAAGCCAAAGTCCTGGCACCTTACTTCTTAGTTCAAGACATGCCAAAACCTACAGCTTAATGACACACCAATTACCGGCCAAGGCGTCAGGAGGGTCCCATAGCACCGTTCCGCCCACTTCCGCGACATCAAGGTCTAGGTCCTTGACTTCCGGGATGTGGTTGAAGTGTGTACCGCTATCGAAGTATTGGGTTGTACAGACACTGACCTTCCACCGGGGACCCCAAACTTCAACTGAAGGCGTGTCGTTAAATTGATGGTGAACAACTTCCAACGGCTCAGGCAGGAGCGTTTGTTCCACGGGGCTTTCCCTCCCTGCGTTTGCACCACCCTAAGACCAAACCCCTGCAGTACTGTCCGATGACTCACGCCGGCTTTAATCACAAGCGAAGCCTGGAAACACGAAATCTACAACTCACTGCCTCATCGGCTTCAAAATAACAGGGCTTCCTCGTTATCGTAACTTAATTCAGATTCCTTAACAGCAACCCAGCAAACCGTGCGGTCAAGTCTAGCCGGCAGCCCAAGGCTCCAGGAAGCTGATGTTCGACACGCTTGAGGACTCGTCTGCAATCTGCAGGGATGCCTCAGCGACAGCTTTTGATCCCCACTCACCCGGATATGAGGATCGCAGTTTAGCAATTCATTAAGGAGAACTTTCTGAAAATCTGGCATGTGCCCAAACGAGACATGACGGCACAAAGTGTAGTCATCCCACGTTGGTATGTAGGACATTGAATGCATCATGCATAAATCATGGATACTTAACCTCATCTTCAAAGCAGGTCTTATGGGCTTGTGTCTTCAAGGCTTCGCCTCGATCACGAACATTTTGCGAAGCAAAATTCAGACATCAAGTGTCTTCATGAAGGCTCTGCAGCATTACGCTGAATGCAAATCCCGAACTTCATGACCGACCATAAGAACCCTGCTGCAAAGCGGTCTTGAAACACTGGCAACTTCCTCCACTTAAGCTCAGAGGCTGGAGTCGTCTGCTCCACGAGGCTGGACGCGGTGTAAACCAGGAAGTGTGTGTAGTTCCTGCTATCTCAAGCTTGCAGCTCTCCCGTCCAACTTATGTGCATACAGGTGCAGTATGTCTTCTACACTGGGCAAGAAAGGCCGTGCAATACTTCTAGGGAGCTCTGTACAGATTATGGAGGGTAGACCCATTACAGCAGTGCTGCAACACATAAGTGTTGGAGTCTCGCAAGTTGAGGATGTACATACCACTTGTGGCGCTAGGTCTGCGCCAAGCAAACCTACTCTCAACTTCAGATGGGCACTCCAGGGCACTGGATTGCAGGCTTTGGGCTTTAGCATCCACTGCTTGTGTGATCTAGTGGCCAGGGTTCAGTAGCTTGGGCTTTAACAGGTCGATGCTGCGCTGTTGGGCTTGTCCAGCCAAGTTGCATACTGACATTTTGTTTGAAAACTGTCGTGGAATTGGGTCTGACGAGCTGCAGAAAAAAGCTTCAACATTTTTGAGAAGCATTTCGAGGCCCCTGAACCATTCCGAAGTTGAAAACACCATGCATGCCCTTGATTGTTTAAATCTGACCCAAGTAGGCTCCTGATCGGCGTCTCTGGTGGCACCGTAACATTGTCATCGCCAAGCCAATTCCTGGCTCACAAAGGCTTAGCGCTGAGGGCCAAGAGCCGGGGGAGATGGGCGGCGATGGAGTCGAGTATCGAAACGGTTCACTTGTAAGTCGGTTCGATCTGCGTGACCAGTATTGATGCCATAAATGGTACTATGTCACATCTTCTCATGCCCACCAAACTCCCCAGGCCGGCCGGAGATGCGATTGTGGCAGACACTTTAAAAATGAGGTCACATGGGGCTTGAAAGGCTATGCAAGCAGTCCTGATGTATAGGGCTCTACTACTTGAGTTGACTTACAGACGACGGACTCTGAAAAAGCAGAAATAGCCCTTTTGCAGAACTGTCCTGCTATGCAACATTAACTCTTCCTGTTTCTTCTGATGTTACCACCATCATCCACCCGTCTCCGTCATGGCTACTTTTTATTTCGGAACCGCTACAGGCAACATGCCATCCCAAGAACACGGCCGTCACTTCACCAGTAGTCCCCTTGAACCTATAGTACGGCTAATTAGTACTTTCAACAATCCCTTGGAATAATTACTACAATGAAAATGAAAATAATTCCCGAGCAAACTTCCATAGAACCCTCAACTAAACCCCAAATCCTGAATCCTAAGCCCTACTTCCTAAGGAGACTGCGAAAACCACGCCAAAGCGTCTTGGCGAAGAACTCGCGGCACCAGCCCAAACCTGGTTGTTTTGTCATGACCGTTTCGGGTTTAGGGATTAGGGTGCAGAATGTAGGTATAATGCATATATGTATAGCTGTATACACTTGGATCCCTAGAGCAAAAAAAACAAGAATGACAAGAATACTCATGTCATAGTTCGAAAAAACAATAATGATGGTAATAGTCGCCAGTCCTTGTAGGGAAGCTAGGGTGGCTAGGGATAGCCTTGATTTGTGGGGGGATTGTTCACGGGTGACAGTTAAGGATTTAGGGATTCTTTCACAGAACTCCGGCCTAATGATATCGACCCTTCAGCGGCCGACAGCTGGCGCTGCCAGAACGTCACGTTGTCCGAGTCATCCTAGGCTGGCAAACTTCAAAGCTTTTAGGGTTTAGGGTTCAGGGATTCCATGAGTTTACAAATCTTTAAGCTGCTGCTCCCAAACTAAGGCAGATAAAGAAGGGACCCGTGTGATAGTAGGAGCCTAGGTACGGCTCACCCCCAAAGACGACAAGACATGGAAAGAAAAGTTCAACGTAGCAATGTATGCCTCTGCCTGTCTCCGAAAGTCTCAGCACGTTCCAGCCCAGACCCATTCAACTTCCGGAATCTTCAAAAGCAATCCTATTTATGAGCTACACTTGATATTTGTTACATAGTTCAATGGCCATGAGTTCCTTATTAGGGACTATATTCGGGACGATACTAAACTACAAGAAAGACCCCTATGTCCACTGTTGCCAAAATGAGGCCAGTGTATGTACACCCAAAGAACCCGTGCAAGGAACCCCACAAATCATAAACCCTAAGTAACTGCCAGGTCTCCATGTCAGAGTCATCGGTCGCTAAAAAGGAAACCTGAATGCGGGGTGAGGGCACAGGGATTAGCGCTAAATGATTGCTGCCAACATCAAATCTTTGCGCCTCCTCCTACATATTGTTTTTTTCATGTTTCAAGTTCGCCCCCAAAACTTCGTTCGAGCAGTTGAAAAACCGCAGTCTGAGGGAGACACTACCTGGGACCCTAAGCTCGGACTGTAGTCTTGGAGATGTTGGGATTTTGCTTCACATCACAAGATACAGGATCCTGAGTAAGAACAGTCCATCCCTGCGGTTAAGTGGCACTTCCTTTTTAAGAGCAGTCCATTTATAAGGAATGCAGCGCCAGCACAAAGAGGACCACACTTTCATGGCTTTGTTCTCAAACGGGAAGTTGTCTGCAGAAGTTCACTTTTGATACGGGGTCACGCGGCACCATGCATGTGGGGTCCAAACAAGTATGCAAAAGTCGTCGAGGCTATGTAACCTAGTCATGACCGTCTCCCTGCCTGAGACGTGAGGTTGAACGTCATGTTGCTGACCGGCAGAGTGGTGAAGGCTGCAGCAGCAGCCTGCTAAGACACTACACCAGCTGCAGGGAGTCTGTTTGTGGGCTCTCTTCTGAGATATTATATGGGGCTACCGGCATTAAGGGTTGCGCATTTAGGGCCGTAAGCCATGAGGTAGCCATAGTATACACAAAAACACTGCAGTCAGCTACATGCCAGGCACACTGGTACCACAAGCAGGCATTTCGCAAAGATACATCCTTGTTTTGTTTTTCTCTTCAGGGTATCAGAGAGCCCCAATACTCAGGAACTAAGTTCCTGTTTGCCAAAGTTGTGAAACTCTCTTGGGGCTCGATTGCGATGCAACTGCTTCAAGTCTGGGCAGAGAAATGCCACAACTGCTTATGCACGCAGACCCGTCTCTTGAGGCGTACTTGACCAACTTCAGACACCCAAAACACCAGCGCGCTAATCCTCAAACCCTAGACCCTTCTGCTTTAAGACGCTGAGGCGAAAATCACACACAAACTGTTACCCAACCATTGAGACATAAACCCCTAACCCCGAACTCCCTGACTCGCCTCCTGTGGCAGGATCTCCATAGAGACTTCTGCGAAGTCCAGGATTGAAAGTGCTGCCCTGGCGATGTTTGGTTACAACTACCTGAACCCCAAAAATAGGTACAAAATAGCCCGAAAGTCCCGAAAATAGTCAAAAAGGCAATTGTTCTACATACTTTTGTATTGCAACTAATTACACAAAAGCACAATAGCAAACAAACTTTTCATGCAAATCAAAAAAGGCGACAGAAGCAAATTCTCGGGCATGCTTTGTAAAAGCAAGAAAAGACACAAAAGAGATTAATCGAAATTCAAAGGGCACTGCGCCGTTCGGCACCCCTGCGGCCACCAGCTGAGGTGCGAGAATGGCCTGGAACCTCGGCTGTCCAATAAATATTTCCATGGTGTGCTACTGCTATATTGGGAACCATGAAAATTGGGGGGGGTGAAGGGGCTAAATATTGGGGGAAGGACATTACCGCAGTTTGTATGGAGAAGCAATTGGTCTTCAATCGACGGTAGTAGGTCCAATTGGCTTTTGAGGCTACCGCGTGCCCGCTGGAGATACGCACAACCGCGATAATGAACGTTTTGCGAGCACCAGATGTTGATTGTAATGGGTGGGGTAAGAACTAGTTTCATTATTCGGAAGAAAGGCCACTGAGAACATCTCAAACGCACTTACTGCTTCACGCATGTGTTTCCTCATTTCAATCTCCTTCGCCCCAACACGGTTGCCCTCAGCACCCTTCTGAACATCACTTCTCAAGTCCCTTTCCCCAAGCCTCTCTTCACCCATCTATATCCCCGTACCCCAAACTTTCTCTCTCTCAGTCCCAGTAACCCGGCCATGTCTGCTCGCTGCGCTGCCGCAGCAGAGGTCACAGCCGCGGCGTCGCTAGCTGCAACGAGGACCTTTACGTGGTTTAGTGATGTAGTACACATGGAAGGACCTAGTACTGCAGAGATCGGGTGACGGCCAGGCTTTGTTCTTGCCGTGATTTATGAGGGGGCTTTTGGCTGGAGATTTTGGAGGGTCTTCCTTCTCGAGTGCCCTGAGCACAGTTATAACAGTTATACTTCTCAAAGCCCGTAGGTAAACCCGTCGTATGATCCATGGGCTTCATTCGGCACTGCGCTGCAAGCACAACGGGCCTTGTAGCTCACTGACCAGGAAGAGGCAAGCCGCCTGGTAGTTGGCTGATATGGGGTCATGCTTTTGATGATAATCGGTATATATAGTTTTTTTCTTGTTTTTTTAACGCTTTCTTGTTGTAGGCTTTCGGAGAACTGCAGGTCCCTCTTGAGGGTGCTTAGCGTAAGGCGCTACAAGGGCGGGCTTCGAAATCAGGTAAGATGCCTAGGGGCGTTGGAGAACGCCACAGGAGCCTCATAAATCCAGAGCCCTAACCCCTCAACCCTACACCGTGAACCTTGAACTCAAACCCTGACCACAAACAACTTCATCCTCTGAACCATAAGCCCCCAACACACACCAAATTGGAAGAATGGATCCCTACAGTAGCACGACATATTCCCTTAAAGAAGTCCCTGTACACCACAGTCCAGTATTTCCCTACTCAAGTGGGTGGTGACCTCAGTAAAGAATAGGGGAATCTTAAAGTCACGAGTAATCACAAGAAAGTACAAAGCACCACAGCCCGAAATCCTAGCACCTTGAACCTAACGGAGGGACCCGACCCTGGCAACACCCGACCCTAAAGCCTCAGCCCCAAAATCCCACAAGCCCTTGGCCCTCATGTACACCTAACAACTCCTACGCTCAAAGCTCCTACTCCCAAAGCCTCTAATCCCCTGAACCCCTACACCCTGAAACCCCCAAATCCTTCGCCCTCAGCCCCTGCCCGCCCGGCCTCCCCTGGGCAGAGCCGAGTCTTCGACCCGGCGAAAGCTGGACCTGAGCGAGGAAGTACATTTAGCGTTTAGGTTCGGATCTAGGGCTTAAGATAATCTAAGTCTAAGGTTCAGGATACAGGGTTGAGAGTTTTGGGTTCAAGGTTCACAGTTTAGGTCGAGTAGCGAAGGACATCTGCAGTGGGGCACGTACCCAAAGTCTGCAACACTTGAACCCCGAGGCCTATAGCACTTAAACGCTAATCCTGAACCTTATAGCCCTCAAACTCTTAAGCTTAAGCCCTCTAAACCTTAGAAGCCCAAGAGTCCCTAAACACCCAGAAGCCCCTGACCTGAGTTATGCTCAAAACATGGGCTCGTTCTAGTTAAAACCTACAACCTGTAGTGCGCCACCAAATATTTAGGGGGACCAAAATGATAGACCCGAACCCTAAACCCTAAATCCTAAACTCTGAACCATAGTAGAAGCACAAGAATCCTTACAACCCCTGAAGCCCCTTCACCTCGCCTGCACCAGCACCATGGAGGGATCGACACCCAACGCTTCGCTGAGAGCGGCGGTGGCTGCAGCCTCGACCTGGGAGACCTCGGTGGAAGCAAGAAGGAGAGCAGTAGCGCCGGTAGTGTATGCATGCATGTATGCATGTACGTCTGCCTGCCTGTATGTATGTATGTATGTATGTATGTATGTATGTGTGCATATGCAGAGAGAGTGTGTGCATATATGTATGGATGGATAGATAGATGGATGCATGCATGGATGCATGCATGCATGCATGCATGTATGTGGAGGAGAAAATACAACCATTACATTATGCAGAGTTCTGAGTGTGGGGGGTTGCTACCAGGAATCTTGCGTGACCACAAGCACCCTATACCTTGGCATCATGGTAACTACATTTAGTATGCTTTGGACATGCAGGATTCTTTAGTATCAGCAGCAGTCGCAGTGGTGATTTTGTGGTGATAATAACTGCGGCAAGTGTTGTGATACGGTCCTTGCTACGGCTGCTGTTGCTGGATGACTTTTTCACTGGTTTTTTGGCATTTTTGCAGAAGGCGTTGCTATTAGGTCTCGTCCTTTGAACAATACGCTTCTGAGGACTAGGCGGAAGAGGCTTCAGAGTAATTGGATCTGGAAGCTGCGCCATTATGAGGGAACGGCAAATTGATCATGCGGGGGTTGTCCAACATACCTTATCCAAGAAATGCTCCTTGGTATGCGCTTGCGCGAAGCTTCCGCCGACCTTGCATGCGCAGGGTTTTATTCAAATTTGTAGTCGTGGGAACTGACAGTGTTACACACAAACAAGATACTTTTCGTCCTTGCGACAACCCGGCATGCGCTTGCGCGCACCTTGCGCGCGCGGGGGTTTTGGGCACGTTGTCATCATCTTGTTTAGCGGTGTGCAAGAAGAAAGCGTGGATTTCAGGACGACCCTCATGTGAAGAGAAGGGATGCTAAAATCAATAGACCTCGTAACCTCTCTCTCTCTCTCTCTACATACTTTCCTTTCTAAACCCCGTTAAAAATGTCCCTAAATTTGGGAAACCCTAAACCAATATATCCCCTTCATTGCGGGGCAGGGGGCCGTCGCGCCGTCCAAGGAGAAGGAGAACGAACCAGAAATCACAGCCACCAGCACCACCTGCACAAGTGAGCTTGTCCCTTTCCGGGTTGGTGCTTATAAACAGGCTCCCATGGCTTGCAGGCACGTCAGTTGTACTAGATGTTGAAAGCTTTGGAGCTTTTTCTTGGGCCATACCCCCAGGGATCCAAGTATACAAATACCTACATTGGACCCTACAAAGTCTGGAATTGTTACTGTACCTACATTGCTATTTGGATCCCTATGGGTGGAGAACTCATAGGATTTGGCCTTGGTGCCACTGGCCCTAAGCATGCAAAGAAAGCTACGCTACGGTCGACCGCTGGTGGCGCAAGCAAGTGTCTCGAAGGGTCGGTGGGACTCGGTAAGGAGGTTAATAAGGGGGATAGCTGGGGTTACTATATGAGCTATAGCCTACTTACTGAGCCCCCCTGACCCTCCAAGTATCTTGACTCTTCAAACTGGTGTCGAGACTCTGCCCGGACCAAGTAAACAAACATATCAATGTCGTCATCTCCTCGATGCAGCAAGTATGACATCACATAAGCAGTCATGAGCCCGCAGCTCCAAGCAACAATTACAAGTGGCAAGCAAGTGTTGACTTGGTACCACCTCCTCTCACAACACAAAATACACAATGAACGAGGCCTCTGCACCCGTAACCTCATCGCTTAAACTCGAAATACTCAGCCTTGACCTCATCAACCACATGTAGCATGTATGATAGCCCTAGTCAGAGCTTCTTGGGTGTAGGGCCTAAAGTTGAGGGTAAACAGGTACTGGAACAGAGCTAGGATCATCGAATTGGTCCTTCTCGCCCAGGCTTCTCAGTACCCACATCTTTGAGAAACCCTAAGCTCTTCTAGCATATCCCTGCATACACGATCCTTCCAACCGTCTGAACCTCCAGAACGGGCCCTACCAGCTGAGATCCCCACCGAGTTGTTGGTGAGGTTTATCTCCACGCCTGGAATCTGAACATTCATCACAAATAAAGAAGAAAGCTGAGCTTGCCATAATTTTAGCAAACATGAAATCCGAACATGTGTCACATGTAGACTACAGCATGAGGTCCATGTTAGCTTGAGCGAGGGTAGCTCTATTTAGGGTAGAGACTGAAGGACATCGATGAGGATTTCGATAAAGGGCGAGTTTCGAGCTTGCCTTGTCTGCCTTGATAAACGCCCATGAAACATCGGAGCATGTCATTCCAACTTGCTTGGAAGATGGGCGCCAAGCCGGAATGACCCTAGACACTGAACCTGTCCAACAAATGATGGAGCAACGGTTCACCGTTCAGGGCCGAGGACGTGATGTAGGAAACCCACAACCCGTGTACATCCTTAGCTCAAATCAAAAGGCGAGAACTAGTGTCTACGTGTCCTCCACGACAATAAAGAATTTCTCTTATAAGGACCCCAGAAATAATCATGCAGAATGTTCTTGAACCCTGCCAAACGGCGTGCCAATGTAATGTGCTTGAGGGCCCAGGGTCTATGGTCTAGGCATTTGGGCCCATATTGAAGCCTGTAGTATCTTGCCCAGGTACAAGACGCAGGATCACCCAAAGCTGTTGCTAGGTAGACCATGTAGTGCGTGACCTGAAGCAAGGAGCTCTTGGGTTGTGGGGGAGCCTCGAGGCTGAGCCTTTTTTGTGGTCTCAGGTTTGTTTCAGGGTTTGGGGGGTTCATTGTGTAGGGTATACAAGTTATAGGGTGAAATTACATGCATTTGATCAAGGCTTTGAATTGTGGGTTGGAAAGGCTCTGTGATGAGGAGTACGGGTTTATTCAGCTTTAGGTGACAAAGCCAACAAGAAATGCTTGATCTGCTGAAGACTTCGAATTGAGATGCTGCTTGAAACCCCTATCCTCGACCCTAAATCCTGAACCTTGCATTGAGAAGGCCGCAATGACCTTACTTGCAGCAGATTGCCTTGTTCCACACGTCTACAGGCCAGAATGTAACCTTCCATGTCACCAAGGCGCGAAATTGGGACTGCCTGTTTGAAACGGCCCCGCCCCCACATGCATCCCGAAGTAAACTCCGACATCATGACCCGCTCTGCTTGCGAGGGCGGATGTCCAACATGTGGGGAACGCGTACAGGTCTCAGAGACATTCAAACAGACAGATGGTACGGGCCCTTGCCCAGGAAATCCGATCTCAATCTACATTTATAGTTTCGAGTGCTTGCGAAACCCCATGAGCCCAAAATTCTCAACCCTGAAGTCTAAAACAGTCAACCTGTAAATTGTCAGCTCTCAACCCACAAACCCTGGACATACCTACTTGAAATCGAGCCGTAACACCACAAGACCCTAAACCCCTAAGGAGGAAGCCGAAATCCTCAAACCCGGAACCCCATGTTGGCATATACCTAGGCCAACTCGGTCCCGACTGAAGGAAAAGATTCAGACCTCCTCAGAATTATGCCTACATTTGGGACCGGCCATAGTCCGTTTCCAGAACCCGTGTTTGGATTGAGGCATCCCATTCTATGTGCTGCGCGCTGTCTTCTTGCAACACCTGTCTAGCTCCCCTTCAGTACAGACCTCTGCCAAGGTTAACTTGGAGTCACAACAGTTACAAAAGGAACCTGAATAACCCGAGTCATCTGCTCGACTGCCATATGATACTACATACTAAACACTTAGCGATGAAACCTTGTTCAAAGATTGGCGTCCGCCTGATCTCCTAGACTACTACATCACGCCGGAACTAAAGTCCTAGTATATTCCTGAAGAGCTCCCCCTATAATTAGCCCCATATATCTCCCTGTAGGTCCCCGCAAACCTAGCGCGTTGCAACAGCAAACCTGCCTGGGACACATCCTCAGGCTGCGTCCACTCCAACTCACCACCCAGGTCGCCAAGATCCAGGTCCTCGTCCGGGAAGCTCACGTTTAGCACCTTCATGCTTGTTGCCACAGCCCTAGGGATCCAAATTGCCCAACGTAGGTAAGATTCACAGACTTAAGGGCCCAATGTAGGTATTAGCTATATTATACTGTACTTGGATCCCTAGGGAAGGGTTTTGGCTTTAGGGCTGTTCTTGGCTTGAGTGTCCTGTTGTGGTACTCTCGACAAGCTTTGTTTGCTCTTTGCTGGGTGCTGAGATACGCATACAAGCAGTCTCAAAGTGTCATGCACCAATGTGAAAAGCTGTTGTTGACTACGTTTCACCTGGTAATGGGCTGAGTGTTTCCCTACTGAAGTGGTGAGATGTCAGTTGAGGATTTAGACCAACTTCCGGAAAGCATGGAGCCAAATACATGCGCCTTGTGGGGGTATTGATTCGCATGCCGTAATGCCGTACCTAAAAGATTGATGTGCAATACTGTTACCCTGGAATCTCCTCCAACCATTTCTGTGAGATATTCTTTGCATAACCCCTGTATAACCCCACATCGAATACAGTAGTTTCCATTTCATTGTTCATTTTTTGCTTGATTTTCGATTATTAGGGAAATATCCCGAGTCCCAAAACCCTCAATGGTAGCTATAGTAGCTTCCACCTTCTCTGACTTTTCCATTTCCCTGTAGACCCATATGTACCGCCTATATTGTCTATGCCAGCTTCTTACTCCGGAAGTATGACGGCTGAGGCACTGTGGCTGCAGTGTCGCTGATCAGGAACCACTCAGGTGTACTCCTGGGTGGAACATCTGAGCACGTCCGACTAACATGTTCTAATGTTCTGGTCGTGTTCCAAATTGAAGCAAATCCGAATCATGGGAATCAGAATGCTGGCAGATATAGTGACAAAAACAATGAGATTCGAATGCTAACACAGGATGAGGGTTCGTCTCATCATCGGCCTACCTTTAATTAATGTCGAGTTTTGGCATCGCTTGGAAACCTGAGGAACGTCTTGTGCTGAGGTAATCCTAGTTCCAGCAAATGTTGAGGGGTTGGAAACCAAAGTAGGAAATGCGGGAGGTTCTAGGGGTCCTTCGGCCCCCAAGGATGCCGCGGGATGAGAAGCAGACTTTTGGGAGCTTTCCCCGTCTTAGAGTTTGGGGTTACACATCTATTGACATGTTCGGGAAAGTCCTATCTGCTGAGCACCGCAGGGCCAGGATCCGCAGACACTGTGAGGCCTTCATTATTTGGTGAGATCGTGGATGTAGGGTGATGTCACGTGGAGTGTCTTGGAGAAAGGTAGGGGAGTGTAACATATCGGGGTACATGCCGGTGGAGACCCTTACTTTTGAAATGCCCCTGTATCCAAATCGTCTGACTTGCGGCTTCAGGAGAAATAAGAAAGTGCTGAAATAATTGCGTACTGTGCTTGTCTTGATTTCTCAGGTTGGAGTACTGCGTGAAGTCAAACAACGTCCTAAACATGGAATTTATGCATTGAACATCAACCACAGTACAATCAATACGACCTCGCGAGATCCGGCTACCATGTAGTGTTGCTGGCAAGCAGTACTCGAGGAGCTTATCCAACGACCAGCAAATGCCTGAGGTTCTGGTTCCGACATAGGCCTCTGGCTAGTTGCCGAGAACAAGCAGTGTTCATGCAGGCCCTAGTAACACTGCTTCCAGGGACCACAGCCCCTTGCACATAGAATGCACTGCCTCCGAAGCTCTGCTCAACTAGTGCTGAGCGGGTGTAGACCAAGAGGTGCGAGAACGACCCAAGGGCTGTGTCTGGAGGGACATCCAAGTAGATCGCATCAACTCCTTCAGTTTTTGGGAAACCAGAAGACGATGAATACTTCTAGCCAGGACCTAACTACAAGTAGCCTGGAGTAAAGGAGGACACCAGGTAGCTCCCACCAAGTGGCCTTAGGACATGCAGTTTAGCTTCTTGAAGCAAGGTGCAGTGTTCAAGGCAGACCCCGTAAACTTCTCCTAAAGGCCATGGAACACAATGCGGCTTTATGAACATTGGATTTGGGGCTTCTAGGAGTTGTAGGCAATAGGCTTTGCAATGACCGCGGCATAGCAGAATAAAGAAAACGTTGAAGGACCTGCAGGCTCGAACGGATTTGGCACTAGTGCTGACAGATCCTTCGTGCTTATACAGCAAGAAGTGGGTTGCTGTGTTACAAGCATCTGAAGCACAAATCTTTGTCGTTTCGGGGAACAATCGAATTAGGATCCCGGATGAGAATGGAACCATTCAACATTCTGGGGCTTATCACCTGGGCCTTCGCAGGGCACAGAGGGAGGGTTTCTGGTAGTCCCTATATTATGCCCTATAAGACTATAAGAGTCCCCATGCCATTGCCTCCAATCTAAACTTTGACCCAAAAGCCCCCAATCCCTACCAAGCACTGAAACCCTGACTGGGTTTAGTGCAGAAGGTTGAAGCATCTTAAGGTTTGAAGGCTTACGTCCTTAATTAGCTTTCGGGCATGATGAAGTTGAGCCCATTCACTCCTGCTTCCCTGGAGGCAGTTTTTAGGCATCCTTTTTACAAGGCTGGAAACTGTACACATAATGCCTGCCCTCATGCAGCTTGCTACGAATCCACCCCCTCCAGATGGAAATCAACAACGCAAGCGAGCCCGTGCGCCGATTGCATGAAGCGTAGAGTTTCAGTTAAACACCAAACGAACTTCAAGAACAGCTCTTAAACCGTAAGCGCAACGCTGCCACAACAACCCTTTCCTTTGCAACTTCAGAACTCCGTGCGTATGGCCCTCCAACAGTACCAGTCTTTCATATGGATTCTATGAGTAGTAATTAGAGGGCTATAAATATTCGTTGTTGTCCAACTGTTACTGCGCGGGGCCCTAAACCCTAAAGCCTGAACCCAAAATCCCAAACCCCAAACCCCAATCCATGCATCTCCTCCTGCACCGCCACTGCCATCGGAGCCCATCACGGTCGTCATCTCATAGTTCGTCAGATGTCTGCGCGTGCAGAATATGGGTTTACTTTTTAAGCGTTTAGGGAATACGGTCCAGGGGTTTGGGTCTAGGGTTCAGGGATCAGGGTTATGAGCGTTCAAGGTCTAGGGATTGGGGTTAAGGGTGTGCGAGGGGGGTTCTTCACATGGGGGGGGGGGGGTCCTTTAGCAGTTCGAGAGATACATGGGGATCATGAAGGGATCATAGTCTGATTACGGGTCGACTGGTCCACTAGGTCCACATAAAGGATTTGAGATATTCCTTTTTGCGAGTCCTGAATAGTTCGCAATCACCGGCCTGCTCACTCAGGTGATCGCATCTCTTAGTAAACAGGTTATAATAACCCCTATAACCCGTATGGTAACCCCAGTTATCCCCGTTATTGGCCTTCTTACTAAGTCCTCTAACCCTCCCGTGGTCCCTCCACCTGGTCCAAAATCCAAGAGCCCTTGACGCTGCCTGCTGAGCCCATCAGAGCTCTGGGCAAAGTAGACATTGTATTGGACCACCTGAAGATTGGCTTGTTTTTGAAAAAGAACAGAGCGAGAGTTTTGTTTGTGAATACAAAGCCCTCGTCCCTGTTGGACACAAGACACATTTCGGAAGTTTTCTTTGGGTAGGACAGAATTAAAGCTCCGTTCTCACACATCAGTAAGCCTGGTATTGCTGAAGGTTATTCCAGCACCTGGCCCCCCAACCAAACCCTTCAAGCCCTACAACGGAAGTTCACGAACTGCTCCTCGAGTAGCATGAAGCCCCCCCAACATTATCCTACACCTTCAATCTTAGAGGACAACCTTTCAATATCTCATATCAGCTACCCCTCCAATAGTCGCCAAAAGGTTTAGCGTTCAGGGAGTAGCGCTTAGGGACGAGCGTTTAGGGATCAGGCTTTAGGGTATCGGATTTGGGAATCCGGCTTTAGGGATTAGGGTGCGCTCATCCTTTGGCCCTCAAATCCTCCTGCAGCCTCAGGACATATAACTTAACGTGCAGGCAACATAGCCCCGCCCCTAAGCAGAAGGAGGATCCTTGTGTAGTTCTAGAAAATAAGGAAGCCCATACCCAAAAAACCTAGCCCCAAACTACCATGGAACCCGCTGTAGGCACCTTTCATCAGGACTGCAATCTTCATAGGGTTTGGTCTGGGTTCTATGTTAGTTCCTAACGTTGATCCACGCAACATCCCACCTTAAACCCTAAACCCTGGTCCCTAAGTCCCACTTTCCCTACCCTGAGCCCTAAACCCAAAACAGCCCAAACCCCGATGCCAAGCTGCTTTCTCCGTCTGCAGGGGCGGCTGCCAAGACATCCGACCACCGATCTCCTCCTCATCCAGATCCTTCAAAGGTTTTGGGCTGAGGGTTTAGGGTTTGGGAGCGCCAGGGTTTAGTGCGGCTTTGTACGGGCTAAGGGTCTAAGGTTTAACGGTTGAGGGCTTAGCTGGAGACTCAAAACATACAGCTCAGCAGTTCTGCCCCCCAATTTTCCGGAATTTGCAGCGTGTAAGCACCTAAACGGGAGGCAGATGGGCTTCATGGTACCATTACGTGGATTCACTATACTCCATTTTGGCTTCTATCCCTTTCTCAGAGGAATGTTCTTGTTGAGGCTATATTTGAAGGGTTTTTGTTTGTGAGGGTTGTTACAAAGTGTTTAGCGTAGGGCTGGGCGCCTTGAGAAGAAATTTCTAGGACAAATGTAGAGGTTGATGAGGTATGGCAGTTTCACCGTTCGTGGGGTCAACTTTCCTTCTCTGCTTTTCAACGAACCATCTCCAAACACCCAAATAACCGAGCAATGATCTGGGATCCCGTTTTGGTACAAAACCAGCGCAGGTCCTTGTCCACAAAGAGCGAGCCGGACACGGTGGCAAAAGCATCCGCGATCTCATGTGTTGCTGGAGTGCTCTGCTCCACTAAGGACGAGAGGGTGTAGATGGCCTTTTGGCAATTCGCTTCACTTCTGGCAGAATTCTAATGCCAGGGGGGGCTATGAGGGCTTACGGCACCGAGGGAGCCTGTCCAGACATACCCTGACAATGCAAGCCTCCTGGTCAGAAAGACTCTGGAATCAGACTTCAACGCTGGAAACCGATCTTCAAGAGAATGCCAGCAACAGGAACCCAGCTCGATTGCACATGCAAACTCGGAAGTGGCATCAACATTTTAAGTACCCGTGCCGCCTATTCATCACCACAGTAGCAATGGAGGAAGTAGACTGGGCTGTTTGTGGTATTCCCGGAGCATGTGCTAGCTCCAGGCCTGCCATTATGCGAGTGCTAAGAAGGCAGTTGACACTATAAGCCAAACAGGCTGAGTTAGCAAGTTTGCAACTTGTTAGCAAAACCTCAGGATCATAAAGACGAACTCCTTAGCTAACTCCCAGCCTATTTAATTTGAGGACTCACCCTTGGCCAGCCAGAAGATTACTGGGCAAGCAGCCACGTGGGTCGTCTCCGGCACGATGTTGGCGTAGTTGACCAATGTTGTCTCGGGTGCCACCTCCACGCTCTCGTTGCCCACAGAGACGTTCTTGAAGTAAGCGCCTCGGGGTGGCAGCTGGAATTTGATGTCTGGGAATGATGGTGAATGTCAAGACTGTTTGGGTTCCGGGCTGTGGTAACTTAATTAGGGTTCAGAGGCATGAAGGATCCAGCATCTAACAGCCCTCGAAGGCATTTATCTCCTCATTCAGGAGAACCCTTGTGCTGCCTAAAATCCCCGTGCATGCCAGATTTTCCAGGGGTATACACCCTACATTACCCTACCCCAAGCCCTGAACTATACATGATACTTTTCAACACGATAAACATGCCAGGCAACGGATGTCAGAGCCGTTCGTGACGTTGTAGTCGGCGAAGTAGATGACATAATGAGTCACCTGATAATAACCACCCTAAACCCTAAACAAACTACATCAGGATTAAGGGTTCAAATGTTCAGGATAATGGGTTCACATGTTGAAGACGCAATGACTGACCTGGAAACCGCCCTAAATTGTAAACAACTAATGGTAATCAGTGATCAGGAGTACGGGTTCAGAACTAAAACATTTTTGCGAGGATGAGAAGAAAAATGGATCAGAGGAGGCCCTGATGCTCAGCTCAACCCTTGGGCTGCAAAATTAAGTTTGCAGGTTTCCAGGGTGTCCCTATGATAAGGATTATAGTAGTTTGGGGGTCCATATTGGAGCCCCCGCCCGGTCCCGCATTGCATTGCCATTTTCATTAACACCGCAATAAAGGAACACGGTAGTTCACATTGACTACAAAACACCTGTTTTGAAGGATTTTAGGGCTTAGGAAGTGCCTCTCACAAACTACCTGAAGACTTCCCCCCCCTTCTCCCGCCCAAGGGTCGGCAGGCCTGTGCTGTATTGCTGGGCTCGTCCCAAACCTCAGCGCTGCAGTTCTTTCAGCTGCAAAAGCCAAATAACAGAGAAGGTTCGGTAATAGACAAGCCTGAAGCATAGACCATAGGATCCCCCAACCTTCCATTCTAGAACCATAATGGAAAGCTGGCCCCTACAATACTGCGGCTGACAGGGGGACGAAAAAGTGAAAAGCCTGCTAGACTTGCTTATCTCACCTCGTGTCTGCTCAGTTATTGCACAACAGAACCATCATTCGCCAGGCTGCAAGCTTCTGTATATGTTAGTTTTCAAAAAAAGGGGTACTGCAACATAGACTCCAAAATACTATAGTCCAAAATGTTGGGCCCGCCCAAAAATGGTACCCCTAATCCTGGGAAACCCCCCATATGCAGCAAGCTGCATGCCTGTGCAACCAGGGCGGAAATGCAGCCAGCCGGCAATTCGACAAGTTCTGACTCAAACTTGTCATGTCACTGCTTTTTGGATCATGGTTTGGGAAATGAAAGTCACCCCTTGAACATGCATTATGGCCAATTAGGGCCTCAGTTTAAGCGTGCTCTTCCCTTTCGAGGTCCCGTGACAAAAACTGCCTAAGTACCAACTCCCTTCATAATAACTGCTAGGAGAGGTTCTCTGGCACTTGCGAAATATTTGCTCTCACAGCTATGCTAGCAAGAAGGGCAACCATAGCTGCCATACTTGCCCGCACTGAAATCAAACAAAAAGCCCTCCCGAACACGAAGCTGCATTCGGCTCCAGTGCCCTGAAGATTCTGTAAAGCCTTTCTGCAGTTGTGTGACAAGCGTGCCGCCCACTTCCTTCTCATCTAAGTCATAGTCTGGCAGAGACCTTGCTTTGGCATCCGTATGTCTCTTTTGGGCTCTATGTCTGCTGGGTCTATTGATCTAGGTGCTGTCCGAGCTAAAAGCAGGACCCGATTGGTATATAGCATTCTTCATGGCAACGATGCAGGTTTGGGGGAGTTTCGCGCATGACAAACTTGAAGCCTGAGGCTTAAGGGTTCTATGGACAGAGCCCCGGGCTCGCTGATTGAACAGCAAAGACGTGTTGGAGGGTGCCCTCCACCATGCTAACATGGGATTCCCTGAAGGGGCCATTAATTACTGCTGTCCCCGTATGCTAACATGAACCCCCAAAGGCGCCATGCAAAGACTGGTGCTCTTTTGAAAGTGTCCGATATGAATTTGGTGTTTGCTGGAAGGTAGGCGTTGTATTGCCACGGGTCTGCCTCACATTAGCTTGCATGCGTGGAATTGTACGTACAGAGCACAGGCAATTACAGCAGCCAAATAGCCAAATACAGAATCGTGCACCCACACTTAGTTGTCTTTAGGGAGCACAAACCAGAACCACATGAGGTGCATGCTTGTTGTGACCCCTTAGCCCCAAGCCCTAAACCCCAACTTCCTGACCTTGCCCTCCCAAACCCTCAGCTTCCTAAGCCACTGAGACCTGATCAACACCCAACCCGCAATGTCCTCAAATCCTACACCTTCAGGGTTTAGGGTCCTCCGCCCCTCCAGCTCCAAAGCCCTTTCTTCAACACCGCGACTTCAAGACCCACCAAGCCCCTTCAGCGCCTCAATGCTTGAAACTAAACCAACCCCTGTGAAGTAGACTCTATAAGAAGCATATGATCATTATGGGGCTTCCTAGAAACCCATTAACACCAAGCAAGGCTACACGTTGGCCACCGTCGCTTGCACGTCAGAGAGGAGTAAGGCCACGGGCGTTGTCTGTTCAGCAAGCTCGGAAGTGGCAAAGACCACAAGATGGGTGAAGTGCCTGGCTTAGGGTTTTAGGGATTGGGGGTCTGTAGGGTCGAGGGTCTAGGGATTTTGGGGTGTACGTCGAGGGTGTAAGGGTTCTGAATTTGTTGGTTCAGGGAACCTGCCTCATGCCAGAACGGGATGAAAGAGCCTGCTGAGGGAGAATTATGCAAAGGCGATTTCCCTGTCGCCCGCTTGGGCTTAGACAAGCGTGTCAAGCTTCATCAGTCATTCGGACTTTGGAATCGGAATCACTCAGGGTTTAGACGTGAGGGCAAGGTAGAGGACCTTCAGAGAAAGCCACTCCGACACAGAACGCGAATCAGCGACACATCATCTACTCGTCGGACCCACACGGATGTAATGCTGCAGTTGCCATATGAAGTCAGCTCAGGCCGCAGATGCACTGACGGCAACGACAATAATTGAACGTGGTCTGCGACCTAGCTGCTATGGCGGAAAAAGAAGTTATCCTGGCCCACGCGCTACCTGAAAGCCCCGATGCCTTCAACTCTGTCACAGGCTAGCTCCTCACCGTTCTAAGACAACCAAGGCCTGCACACACCGGCCCCTTTTTAAACTCAAAAGTCAGCTGGTAATGAGCTAGACTAGAAAGCCACGAGGCCTTCGAACCTTGGCGGAACCCAAGTGGCCCCTCGTTTCAACTCCTACAAAGGCCCCAAGAATAATCAAACCCTAAAGATTCTAAACTCCCGGCCGTAAACCCTAAACTGGAGGATACGGGGTCCATCTGACTGTACCACTTCCAGCGGCCTCAGAGCAGTCTCCGGAGGAAGTAGGACCTGAGCCGTCGAGCAGAAAGTCAAGTGAAAAACTGGTGCTGAAGGGGACTGGGGCAGTTTATTTAAGTGTTCTACAAAGGGAGTATCTAGCTTACAGCTACATTAACTTCTAAAATCATACCAAAATTGCGCCCCCACTACCCCTCAAGCATCAATACGAAGACAAGCCATCGCAACTACGACTTTCTGATTATGGGCGGTCCGTATGCTGAATCCTCGCGCCCCTAAGACCCTAAACCTAAGTCACCGTAGATCTGGAATCTCAACCTGCTAAGTTTCGTCCCAGGACAGGGAAGTTTTGCAACAATTAGAGGTCTCTTTTTCCGGGGTGCCGGAAAAAAGGATTAGGTACAATATGTTAGGGGTAACAAGGGAAACCTCCTTTTGTGGGAAATACCCATGCTAAAGGCAAGCCCTCAACCCTAAACTGGGTTGCTGTTAAGGAACTTAAATTAAGTTACCATAATGGGTATATATATATATTGTGAATAATAGGGTTTCCCCAATATAGTAACTTAATTCAAGTTCCTTAACAGCAACCCAGTAAAGTGAAGGCCACAAGAAAGGGCCAACTCCTTAAAGATGGTCCCAGTGACGCTGAGCTGGGTAGACGTCAGTTGCAGCTCCCTGCAAAAGACACGGCACAACCACAAATGGATCCTTGGGATCTTGGGGATTTCTTTGGGGGAGCTGGCTATCCTATGGATATGTACTAGTATGTGTATGCATATATTCCAAAAAATCTGACCCACATCTCCCTGTTTTCCATCCAGCAATACAACCTCATGAGTTAACGTGGTGATGAGCAGAGTCGGAACTACGGCTGCGGCCGTCATTATGGAAATCTTGGCAAGCCTCCCTGCCATTGAGAGGAGACCTTGATAAACAAACATCTCCCGGAAGCCCACAAGTCGCATGAAGTGCTAATCGGGAGCCCTCAACACATGAACGACGCACAATCCAAAGATTGGACAATATGCAATCATTCCAAACAGCTCCCACACATCTGTGCACAAGAAATTCCACGTTGGAACAGAACAGCAGATGCCTGCCCGCACCCTCGTAGCTTGTGGCCAAATAGATATTGTACCTTGCTCAGGGCACAGTTTGAGTACAGCTTTCTTTGCATAGACTTGCGCTAGTCTTGGAGCTTGGGGAAATCAATTGGAATTACTAGTACTTGGAGCCTTTTCTGAGATGGGGCAAGTATTGAACATGGTCTGTGCCTTCGGAAGGATCTAAACCGAAACATCCTAGAACTGCCTTAAGCCGTAACCCCTTTGATCTAGACAGCCATTCTACATCCCATCTCACGGGTAGCGAGGTTTAGGCTTGACCGTCATGGATGCTCAAGGTAGATTCTGGCCTTCAATGTAGACATGCTCCCTAAGCCATCTCATTTGAATGTCTTACTTTGGGTCTGGGATTTCAGGTTTAGGGTCAGGGGGACGTAGTAGGTAGGTCGACAAGGGGGATAACTAGGATTACATGGGTTACAGGGTTTATTAAGCAAGTTACAAAGTTCCCCTGACTTTTCAAGTACTTCAAGGTCGGTATCCCTAACAAATAATGGCTTTGGCAAGCCGAACGATCCCCAAGCAAGCGTTTGAATATGTAATCGGACAAAATCATCTGGGAGTCTCCTAAAGTCAGGAGTAGCATTTTGGGGGTCCCCATAGTGAGGATGTTTCTTAATCATTGGGGTCCATATTTGGCCCCCTGTTTATGGACACCACCATCTACAAGTTCATCAAGGTCGCAAAATGCTAGCTATGCATGGAGTGCGCAGTACTACACATAACAGACATCCTGTAAGAAGGCTAGAGACCACCTCACTTGATGAATCTGAACCCTTTCTAGATCTTCCAGTTTCAAAATGTCTCGATCCAGTGATAACCCTTCTAAGACCCATATTATAGTAGTTTGCATGTTCTTTTCCATTATCCCTATTTAACCCCACTTGATAAAACACAACAATGGTCATAACATGGAAGTAAAGGGTCCGGGTGGTATCGAATCCATGGTGCGAGGTGATGGCGTGCGCGTCGAAGATGGGCGACCAGCCTATGGAAGGAGACGGGTTGCGTTTGGGGCCTCAATAAACCCAAAGCCCGAGGCCCTTAAACTCAAGGTTCGGGAAAGCAGTGGACAGACAAGAGACTGTATAAGAAACTCTTGAGAATGCAAAGTGCTGTTGTGAGCTTACTGGCTTCTGTGAACAGAGCTTTGGCGTGCCGTTGCTTGGTGTGCCATTGCTGCAAGCAGACTGTGATGCAACTTTTGGAATCACCAGGTCGGTGCTTTGTTCATGGACATTCGTTGGAAGTTGGGTTCACAAGTCCAGGCAAGCAAAAGCTCGGATCATGAACAAGAAGTCTGCCCAGGGGCTGATGGTCCCACCAATCTCTCCAGCGTCGAGGTCCAAGTCCACGAAGCTAAGACTGGCGGCCTAAGTTGGGAGCCCCTCGCTGAACTCTAAGGGATTTGGAACCNNTTAGGATTCTAGGTAACAGAAATAACAAAATATTTTCAGGAACCTTGTAGTGAAGGGCAGAGTCATTACGCCTTAGACTCCATGTGTCTTGTTTCAGGAGAGAACATGCCATGTTTGAGCTGAACGCACGGGCAGCTGTATGAGGTTCTTACAGAAGGGTGACTGTGAAATCAACTATGGCTCATATTCGGATCTTGTATGGTACATTAGGATTGTGACCCAAATTCTGTGTAACGATCTTAGCTTTCCCGGGTCCTGCAGGACGTTGTCTATCAACTCTATGACCACCAACACCGCACGGAACGGTAGACCCTGAACCCCAAACACATCTATATTGGTCTATAGTGCCCCCTAAGAATCCTACTCATGTCAATAGCGCACAGGTGCCCTGGAGCGCAGGTCGTCGATGCGAAGGAAGGCCGGCGTGGATTGCTCAGCCAGAGCCGAGGAAGCATACAGCAAGAAGTGGGTGAAGCCGCCTTTTTGGGGGGTGGGTATCACAGGAGTCTACAAGGAGAAGTGTCTACCTTGGACTGGGCCAGAACTAGAACAGTGTGGTCACTGCATGACAAATTTCTGGTCATCCTTCTATGCATTACGATTCCGAAATCTTAAACCGGCCCCTCCGGGAACAGATCCCCCCAAGCGCAATTGAAATCGACTCCAGGGTCTCTAGTAGGTGCAGGAAACTATGTCGAGAAAATCCCGTCCTGTGTCTGTCTCAGCAGGGATGGTGATCTGCGTGTCGCCGGCAGGGGCATCGTTCAAGAACGTTCGCCGGCAGAAAGTCAGCTTGTACCTGGGTATAGCCCCCCATAACTAGATTGAATATGGAAATCCCCAACACCATAATGAGATCGCCATATGATTATCCCATATTATATCGATATGAGGGAACAACAAGCCACAAAAAATCAAGAAATCCACCTGGGCTCCCTAACCTTTGGCTCTCATCATGCTTGTTGCGTACTAGATAGGATGTCTGTTTTCTTGGGGTTTTTGTTTTTGCATGCTTCCCGGTCTTGTCAAGAGCTGCTTGATGTTAGGCTTTTGGATGTTCGCCGCTCGTCTCGGCTTTCTCCGCCGTGTAACTAGCCATGTAGCCATCCCCATTATACTCCTTGTTCGCCCAGCAGGACACTTTCGGACCTGCTGAGACTTACCGCCCTGCGCGTGCAATCTGGCAGCTGCACCGAAGCCAATCGTCGCAGCAACGGCACGTCGCCTGCAGTGGTGAATCTCATGTCATCTTCTCTCCCATCCTCTTATGTCATGATGATGTTGATGACCGTGGTGATGCTGCTGCTGCTGATGACAGTGATGATGAGGATGCTGATAGTTGCTGGAGGATGCTTCGGGGGCTCCCTAGAATCTGCGAAGATCCCCTTGGCAACCTTCGACAACTGGACCCCAGCCCAGTTTGTCTAGACCCTCAATGTCAGATCTGATCTCAGAGCAACAAACCCTGAACCTACCAAAGCGAATCCCTCTTGCCTCGTCCCGACAGCCGACGTGCCCTTAGATGCCAAACCATGACTGGAATGTGAGCCTTGAGGGTTTGGGTATTAGGTTTTGCTGTCTAGGCTTGGGGGTGGAGGGAGTGAGCACTGCGGAGCAAATTATGAGCATACGTATTGCATGAGCTCTCAAACATCATTTGGGTTCTTTTTGATACAGCTGGCTTTGTGAGTCATGCGTGCACACGCCGCCACTACCCAAACCCTTCAGCAGTCACTTCCACCTCTTCGCAGAGTCATTAGCGCTTATCATTGCCTACCATGAAGGCAGCGAATGATCCCTGACAGCTTCTTCACGTATATCATTCAATCCCAGACAACGGTTCCCGGCCCTAATACGGATGGTGACTCCGTTCCTTGAACTTTACAACCCGAGATTGCAGAACCCCAAATCGAGCTGCAAACTTTGAACCTTAAACTGCTTAAAGCCCTGCAGTTGATTTCTCTGTCAGCCCCAGTCTAAAACCTGGAGAGCCCAATCCCTAGAAGGGCTTTCACAAAAGATCTCACGGGACGATAAGTCTATACGTATCGGCCTATGAAGGATTTTCGGGATCCTCCTAGAGGATTCTATTGGGACTATTTTGTGGAACTCCCTCAGACTCTCTCATCTGGAGATCTGAGACAAAGGTTGTCGGGTTTTTTCCAGGGATCATGCTGGACACATTTGAGGAACTGATCTTGAGACCGGCCAAAACCTATAAAAGCCCCAGAACTCTCAAGCCCCACGCTTCTTGCTGACGACCACTATGCCAAGGCTCATTTGTGTGGTGCTGCCTGGGCTCGTCCACTGACGCAAGGCAAATTTGCAGTTTGAGTACGTCCACTAGAGCTTAGACAGGAAGACTCTAGACTCCCTAGAACACACTAAACCATGCAGACCGCGGGATGCGCTTCCGAAATTCTGGGCCACTGATTGGGCATCTTCTTTGCTCAGAGCTCCCTTTTGCAAGTTTTTGAGGGTGCGTTGAGACTACGGAACAAGAATGCGGAGCAGTGAGGTCTCGCGGTCCGAGGGCCGCAACGCTTAGGCACAGCGCGGGACAATGAGAGAAAAAGAAACCTTCTGAGAAGGGTAAAGCCGAGCTTCACACACGTGGCCATTGGGGGGAATGGTGGATATCGAGCAATGCACACACTTTTTTTGCAATGGCCAAGCTGCTTGAGGTCGTGGTGGTCGATGACGAAGATGAGGTGGTGCTCGATGAAGAGCTTGATGAGCTTGTTGTCGTGGTTGTGGACATGGACATCGTCGTTGAGCTGGTGCTGCCTCCGAGCTGGAGCGCACTTCCAACAAGCAAAGATGATGGGACGCTCTGATCAACTGATGAACAGGCTTTACATTTGGCAGGCTTGCCGTTTTTGTCTGATCAAGAGATGAACAGGCAGTAGATTTGGGAGGCTCACCGCTTTTTCTGATCAAATCATGAAAACAGGCAGTAGATTTCTTAAAATCTACCTTCGGGTCTTACCATGAACAATCACTAGGTCAGACCACTGTTGAAGATCAGGCTGCGTGTAGTTGTCGTAGTCGATGACAAAGATGATGTTGTGCTGGCCGAGGAGCTAGTCGTCATCGTGGTAGATGTGGACATGGTCTTTGAAGTAGTGCTGCCTGGTCTCTCGAGGAGCAAACACGGAAAGAGACGAGATTTAAAGTGTTTGAGACGGACGCATCGTTCCTATCTTAACAGCTCTAGTGCCACTACGGCTACGGCCTCTCCTGCTATACTGCCGCAGTTGCAAATGCCACACGACTTTGAAACAGCTTCTTGTGATTCCCCAGCCGCTGGAAGTTGTGGTGGTTGACGACGAAGTAGAGCTTGTTGCAGTCTGGCTGGTGCTTGAGCCTTTGATTATCAGTGTCAGATGTTCCTCCCTCCAAACGGACGCGGCAACAAGATATGCATGCTAGGCTGTTGTACCAAGCTTCTACAGGCAAACTTGGAGTCTTTCTCACCTGGGCACTTTGGAACCTAGGCCCTGGTTGCATCCAGTCCTACACGCCTGAGCCACAATAATGCCTAATCAAGCTCAGGAAAACTCAAAACCTCAGAACCCTATAGGATCTCAAGCAGTCCATGCCTAAACCTTGCGGTGCTGAACAGCAGAGGAACTTGAGCCGGTGGTTGTGCTCGTGAAGCTTTCCGTGGTGCCTGGGCTTGAAGGTAGACTAGACTTGGGCATCAATGGGATAGCGACGTGGGATTTAAGGCTTGAGATCCAGACCGGCAGTACCAGACAAGCTAAAAGAATCGTGACACAGAACAGATTAGAACAAATGTTGCGGAGCACGAATAAGGCAAAAACGATTGCACCAGTCAGTATGAAGCTGAGGGCACGATGGGGACTATGTGGAGTACGTGTCATTTAGTTAAGATTCATGGCCTGATCTAGAATCTAGACGCTCAGGATCTAAACAAGACAAGTGGTACTCTTCTGGAGCCGAGCAGCTGCTACTCAGAGTTGTGGTGGTGGATGAGCTGGAACTAGTATCTGAGCTTGATGTGGAGGTCTTAGTTGAGGAGGTTGAAGTTGATGTTGTGGTGCTCGAGGAGGTAGTAGTTGTGCTGGTAGAGGTGCTTCTGGTGAAGGTACTGGACGTGGAGGACGTTTCCGAAGTCGAGGTGCTAGTGGAAGAGCTGGTGGTGCTGCTCGAGCTGGTTGCGCTGGTGCTCGAAGAAGTTGTGGTAGAGGAGCCTAGGACTTCTTCTCAGACCGGCAGAGTCTAATGGCGCCATCTGAACATCGCCTCGTCTACTAGTGAGGGATGCTTAAGATCTCTCCTTATCATCTCCCTGGAACATACCAGGACACGAGGAGGGTTTCAGCTTCAGCATCACTACTCAACTGCCCTCGTTCTATGGAGTGCCCCTGAACCCGGTTGACAGCAAAAGAACATAGATACATAGATTGGGTTTTTCCGTCTTCAGTCAATGGAGTTGACTGGAATTGATGGGCACATCCTAGTGGTCTCCCAAATCTGTACGCAACACGAGGGGTTTCTTACAACAGAAGAACACAAGTGAGCCAGCATCAGATCCTAACAGTGGACTCCCGAAGCCAAAGTGACCCACTTCGGATAAACCAATACGGTCCGTAAGCAGATGAATACCTGCCTTACGCTTAGCACCATAAGGATGCATTCCCTCATTCCTAGAAAGCACCAGATACTTGACAAGTATACTGATGGAGCAAGACACTCCATGTGACTCAAATTTCATCAGTAAGCACCGCAAGCGATGATTCAATAGCAATGATTCGGTCTTGATGCCAGCAACCAGGTGGTTCAGGGGTGTTGGGAGATTCTGACTTAATTAATGGAGAATCAAATGGAGAAAGGACGTGGAAAATGAAATCGAACCTGGGGTTCTACAGGAGTCCAAAGAGGTTGCAGGTAGTCCTGCCGACAATTCATCAGCTCGGAAACACTATGAACACTGCATTCGCAACACAGTACTTTTACATGTTGTACGGCACAGGCACTTCCCAAATGGTCATTAAGAGTTTATGGACTTGTGCAAAAACACGCCTGCGCGAGATAGCATGACCAACATCCAAACAGTGCCTGATCTTATGTAACCTTGGAGTCTCAACATTGAACATCAACGTCAAAGCCTGAAACATCTGACAAGGCAGAGTAAATTCTAAGGCTGCTAAGGGCTGCTGGCAGTATATTCATTTCAGCCCTGTGGAAATACTTGTTGGTGACATTGCTTTGATGACCAGATGGGGCTGTGCCGAAATCCTATACCCGCAGCCGAAGCCCGGCAGCTTGTTGTGGTGGAGCTTGTGCTTGAAGAAAGTGTGCTTGACGAGCTGGTGCTTGTCATAGTTGCAGATGACGTTGTGCCTGTGGTTGACATCAAAAACTACGTGGACCCCAAAAGTAGGAAACATAGTCGCCTAAAATCTCTTGAAAAGCCAAAAGGCCACTATTCTACATACTCTTAGAGTTCAGGTAACTGCTCAGGCTCTGAGATATTATTGCGCTTGGCTATGGTGTTAGGGCAAGGGTTCCCAGCAGCAAAGTAGAGTTGAAATGACTTCCGGATCCTAGACCTTAAGCGCTAAACCCCAGGATCCAGGTTCTGGCATAGCTGCGGGAGAAGTTAGATTGAAAACGGCTGGGTGCATACAGAATGGGGACCATCCTCGCGGGTCCTTGCTCAGAAGCGTAAAAACCCATGACCAGGGCGCAGCAAGGTCCATGGCTCTCATTGCGAATATATACCCCATGGACTGACCAGTTTTTGTGTCATGCAACACTTGAGTTGGGTGCATCCGAAACCTAAGGATCACGCAAAAAAGAACACGTATGATGGGTTGCATGAAGCGGGCCCTCATCAAATCAAGTGGTGGAACCATGAGGGTAGAGGAAAAGGTCTCCGTTGACACGTGCAGTACTTGTGTCATAGCACTCTGATGTATGATATAAGATTGAACTGGACTCACACAGAGCACCCGCAAGAAAGTATGGACTTTTGGGAACCTCAGCCACTGGAAGAGCAGCCAAGCAACTGGCCGTTGCAGTAGTGCTGGATGATGTGACTGAGCTTGTGGAACTCATGGTGTACGTCGTTGACGTGGAGCTGCTTGTCGTCTTGGCATGGCGGCAAGATCAGGGTGTTATCAAATCAGTGAATGAGTCTGCTGGAGCAAAATTGAGTCGTCATTCTCTGGGATCTACTCAAATTCACCCAGCCCCACGGAGCTCACCATGCCAGAGATTTCCCGAGGACGCAGCACCCATTCTGGTGCAGGACTCCATGTCTTGATCTTCAACTTGCCAAAGACTCTTGTCACCCTCACTCTCACTATCTTTCACGCGCCTGCGCACGACTTTAGATTTAGATTTGTCCAAATGCTTACCCTTTAATGCTTTCAGCTGCTTGACCCATCCAGATGTCAACAGACTTCTTCACACGCTGCCAGAAGAAACTGCTGTCAGGCTGCTGTGGTGGTACTGTTGGTCGTGCTTGTTGTTGACGAGCTTGTGGAGGAAGTACCTTGCATTTATGCTCAACCATAGTGTCTGATTGCACTCAGAGCCACTGTTCGTAGACTGCGACAAAGCACGACTGTGACTTTGGGCTAGGTATATCCCAGACTACATAGGGAGTTTTTCAAGACAAGCGAGCTTGTGACTGATAGCAGTTTGCACCCTATTTAGCCTTACTTGGTATTTCACGGATCCCACAAGAGAGCTCCAGGATGCTGGTCGATGACGTGGTCGATGACTGCGAGCTGGTCGAGGACTCCGTCGTGGACCTTGCAGTTTTTGACAAGTGTCTAGGACACTTCCAGGATTCCTTTGCTTTGATGATGGGGATCGTTTTTGTGGCTTGCAGGAACTCCAAATAGGTCTTGAGCTGATGCGCTCAACGGATTGCAAAGAATGATGATACAAATCAGCAATGGAAGAACTCCACGAAGTCAGTGGCAGCAAACTCACTGCTGAGAGCTAATAGAGGACCGCATCTTATTGAGATATGCATCTTGCATGAAACATTCTTGCGAAGATGCTTTCCACATGTGTGAGGTGTTCGGGGATCGCTATGTGCAGTCCCTACTTCCTCATGCCATACACACTAGCACGAATGAGTTGTAGTCGTGCATGGGCCTTTACAACACAGATATTCATGCAGATACTTGGAACCACAACTCCTTCGGCTAACCCGAAACATAAATGTCTGAAAACAAGGCCAGGCACGTGGTACTGGACAAGGTGGCCGTACTGCTGGACGTCGTGACAGAGCCTCACTCAGAGTTGAGCCCCTTTCTCTTCCTAATGCTTCAGGGGGAGTGGGTGAGGGAATCTACGGTGCCACAACGGTTGATACCAAAAAGCCTGCATCACCCTAAGTACGCTAAGCCCTGCTAACTATAGTACTATGGCAGACGAGGGTCATGTATCTACTCTTTTGACGTGAGCTTATCCTGGAGATTCACTCCCCCACTCACATCCAAGCATGGAAACCCCTCAAGCCCACGCTGAGTAGAGACTAGGGTTCTACATGGGGTCCTTGCAGCGGATGTTAGATTTCGGAGCTGGGAACAGAAGCAGGGGAAGGCACTTTCAAGACATGACCCCTGACTCAGTCAGGTCTCCCTTCGGGAGCTTAAGATTCAACTCGGCAATTTGAAGCCGCCATGGTAATGTGGAGGGCTTACAGACATTGCGATCGGCAAAGGGCAGCGAGGCAGGACGGGTCACACGACGGAAAGAAAGAAAGGTTCATAAGGGGGATAACTACGTCATTATCAGGGTTATTTGGGGCCGTTAACCTATTTACTAAGTCCCCCTGACCCTCCAAGTAGAATCATTCAATGAAAAGCAGCTCAAACCCCGATCTGTGAAACAAGCGCGAAGCCGTCACTTGTCCAGAACTTTGAGTGTTGCTCGGGTGAACCCACACTCCTAACTCTGATCCCTCAAGCATATATCCCAAACCTACAGAAGTCTTTAATTTCCTTAGCTCAGTGGCTGGAGGTGCTTGTGGTGCGGGTACGGGAAGTCGTGCTGGAGCTGCTTGTTGTTGCCTTGCAAGGCGAAGGATGACTCGACCCTGCCCAACCAACATGCAAGCCCAATCGGTTCAAGGGGGGTTACATGGATATATAACGTGTAAATTGAGGGTATATAGGGATATGTGGGGCTTAAGCCCCCGTAAATGCAATAGCACTGCCATGCTGCTTGGGTGAGTGCAAGGGGCTAGTGTTCAAGTTGCGGGACTTGGTGCTTTGGCTTTATAGTTTTCGACATCCGCAGCCAGGGATGAGGTTTGGGGCGACGGCTTGGAGCTACGATTCCAGCCAACATGACAGAGCCTGTGGGGCGTAACAAAGTTTCAACAGTCCCATTTCCTGCGACGAAAAGGCAGACCCACAACAAATTTTACAGCATTTCAGCACTTAGCAGTTAACCGTTAACCCTTAGCCCGATACCCAGGATCCCCCAAACCTTAAAGGGTTCAGGAAATACACCACTAAGATCACCAGACCACCCCCTCCACCCAAAAAGAAGTTCCTGCTTTGCTGTCGAGGCTCAGTGGTGGAGCTGCTGGAGCTCGATGTGCTGCTACTGGAGCTGCTTGTGGAGCCTTGCTTGCAGAGTCCTAAAACTACGGCTTCCTGGGTTGCTGTGAAGGAACTTAAATCAAGTTAAGTTACTTATAATAGGGATATATGGTCAATCCTCGGCTTTCCTAGTTCTGGTAAATTCATCAAATTCCTTAACGGCAGCCGCCCAGGTGGAGTTTGAGGGTCCATGGCTGAAGGTTGAATCCGGATTCAGGGTCTGAGCTTCTGGAGGTGATGTACTTCGCGGGCTGTTTACACCAAAACGCCAAACAAGTAACCAAACATACCACTAAAAGGCCGGGCCTAATGAAGCCTGAGGATGTGGGGACATCAGGTAGCGGATCATTGCTACAGCCTTGAGTAATCCTTGACTTAAGCCTGGCTCGCAACACCCCTAAGTGAGGCCTATACCGCAAACTTCCGCTCGACGACGCGGCTATGACTCCTTGCCACATGTCCTGCAATCCAAGGACAGGCTTTGTAACACTTCTTCTTCGTCTTGGAATTGCTAGTGAGCACCCGGAAACCGTGCCAACACCTGTTCCACTGGAAAGCTGGTACTTTGCACCCTTTGGATACATAAAGAGTTTCCGCAGCAGGGATATATTCGGACAGCCTCTGGGACGAAACAAAGGCTTTTCGAGGGACCTTACCAGTAAAACCTTCAATTTCAGCTCTGGAATTCCAAGGGGCTTGTGGTGGTGCTCGTGCTCGTGGTGCTCGAGGATGTAGATGACGTCGTGCTCGTGGTGCCTTACCGACGACGTAAGAAGTGCGCCAGTCTCTGAAACCCAAAAACTGATAATGAAGCGACCTTATCAAAGCAAAGACCTCACATGCATCCCAACTTCTTGATCATTCAAAACCGCTGACAGTGAAGCACCAGAGCACTGCATCTGCGGGGAAACCTCCTCTTACTCTTACACCGTGAAATACCGTGAAGTTGTCAATGCGTATACTAGGAATATCAGCAGGACGCACGTGCCTACTCTCCCTTGAGCACCAGTAGGTCTTCTGAAGCCAGTTGAAAATGTACCACACATCTTTGCAGGTTCAGAGTTTAGGTGCCACGCCGGCTCCCCAAGCCTTACACTCAGACCCGTAATCCTAGTCTGTGAACTCCAGGGTTTGGTGGGGTGTCTAGGGCTGACATCTGAAATGAACATTCCGGAAGTCTGAAGCCGAGACATCCGCAGCATCAGCACCACAATCACAAGCCCAAGCAACGTAAAACTGAAACTGTCGTCTAGAAGCGAAAATCACCCTGAATCCAAAACCTGAGAGCTTTACCTTTGAAACCAATTGAGCCGTGGCCTAGACCCTTTGGACCTTCTGTTCTCGTATCAATCACTAGCGCTGAACCCTACGTTTTATCGACGCGGTCCCAGCTCCGGCACATCGCGAGCTCTTGCTGTTCTTTTGCACTGACGCGGACTATCGCGAATGACATATGCGTGCAAATAGCAGGTTTTATGGACGGTTTTCTTTGAGCTTTGTCTTGAGATTTCCAAACACAACGGTCGTGCAAATACCTCATGGCACTGTGATTCGGATCGTAGACACTTGAAGAGAAGTAGGCCCTACTTATGGAAATTTCTACATACAGGATCATGCTTTCGAAGCCCTCAAGCTGCGAGTGAGGTGCTGGAGCTGGTGGTTGTCGTCGTTGTGGTCGGAACCACGTCTACCAGCACAGGCGCAAAGCTTTCCACCACCATCTGGGAGACCGAGCCTGATGTGGGTTCTGTTTGGGGTTTAGGGTTTAGGGGCTTAGGGCTTGGTATTCAGAATCATGTATCCTTAGTATTAGGATCCTGCCGGAAACAATTCAAAAAATAGAAAACAGTGCTGCAGGATAAAGAACGCGAGAAGCTACGCCCTTCAACAGTAGACCTACATCCTCCAACAGCAAGGGGTGCGCATTGGAACCAGGTGACACGTTGGAGGCAAGAAAGGTAAAGGCTAAGGCGAAGGGCAATTTCAAGGCAAGACACCACCCTAGAATCAACATACTTCCCTTTGGAAACCTTGTGTAAACTTGGTTAAATCGATTTCAAATCCTATACCAATCAATCATTCAGGCCCATGCGTTACATGATGTGCAAAGGCTAGGCTTGCAGGTTCAGAGAATGACCGCGCGCAATCAACAATCTGAAGGATGCGTGGTGTCTGCGGGCTTGAACAGGAAAGAAGGTTTGGGTCTTCAGGTTCAGCAGCACCATCGTCGTGCCAGGAGCCCTGCGAGGAAAAAACGCGGCGCCTGCATTTTTTGAGAAACCAACATGATCCTTTATGAATCAACCGGACTTCTCGCACAACTCACGCCTTAAACTGAAACCCACCTCTTATAACCCCCACCTGCCTGATCACAAGTCAAACGCACAAGCAAGGCAAACTCCTCGTTACAGAGCTTCAACCATCTTGCTCCATACAACAGCCTGCATCCACTCCAGCGGCGACGCATTCGGTCTTCAAAGCTGCCTTCGACCAGGGATCGACGGAGGCAGGGTTCAGGCCTAAAGTTTGGGAGGTCCGCATTCGCAGCTTTGGAGTTTAAAAGGTTTAAAGTTCGGGAGTAGACTTATGGGACTCCAATAAAAGACAGAACATGGATGTGGGAGATATTCCTTCGCCCATTCAAAAGCAAGTCACCCTCCTGCAGATACATTTGCTTGAACAGGGCGGGCGGCTTATTCTAGGCCTGAGAGTGTAGCTTGCAAAACAGACCAAACTCTCTTGGATCAAATGTTCAGCTTTTTGTTGCCGCGCGGGGTTGTTGTCCTATCTCCCGAATCCTGCTTTTCAGCCCCTCAACCATAATCCTAAACCTGAATCCAGAAAGCTGCATTCCTAATCCCTAGGTCCGTGGATCCGGGCGCCCAACCTAAAAATGGGAAAGCCCAAGTCCCTGAACCCAGAACTCACAAACCCTGTGAGGGATTGGCCAAAAGGATCTGGGGGTTGGTGAAAAACATGCAGTCTCGTGGTGCGACAAACGTACAATGCGACGAGGGCGGGTCTCGAAATGTTATTCTGATCGCAGTCATGTAGGACTTGTTGTGAGCAATCACATTTCTTGACTTTTCAACCCTCATCACGTCCTTCCAAGACGAACCGCCTTTCTCAATATCCATGGTTCTTGGAAGGGCACAGCGCCATGATTCATTGTCAGTGTCAAGGATCAAGGACAATCCTACACTCAACCTACGTCCCTAATTAACCGTAAACCCTAAATCCTAATCCCTAAAGCCTGCATCCCGAGACTCAAATCTTCAGCCAGAGATTAGACCCCGTTCTACGAAGCACAGTCATCCCCAACACGTCAATCCCATAGGAAAAGCCCCCTCAGACATCTAAGTTTCCCAAAAGAGTATAGGATTGAGGCCTTTAGGGTTTAGGGCTAATGGGTATGATCTAATTTGTTCTTGAGGCTCGTAGGGACTACATTAGTATGTGGGATTGAAAATCTCTATGAGCACGGATTCTTTCAGACGCCTGTGAACGAAACTAGACCAACCCTCACCCTGAACCCTAGACCCCAAACCCTAAACCTGCCCCCTAAACTCTAAACCCTAAACTCTAAAACCCTGAGTCAGCCTTGAACCGGCTCTGATCCTCACTCACCGCAGCTGCAACCTGCTCTACCTCATAGATATCTCACACAGGGTTTAGGGGTCGTTTTTTCTTCCACTCCTTCTTTCTGGGCGCAGGTTTTAAGGTTTAGCACTGGGAAGGGGCCTGGGGGTAAGGATTTATGATTGGGGTTGTGGGGCTAGGGTTCCAGGTTCTGAAGATAGGGGCCCTTCTCGAATCTAAGCCCCCCTTCTCTTCATTGTCCATGTTGGGGCTGACCCATGGGTCCAACAAGTGGTGTGCCTTCAGTGCCTCAAGATCTTGCTCTCTCTAAGCCCTAAACTGTAAACCTTCGGGTCCTACTCTCTGACCAAAGGGGTATCTCCACCTGTCACTTGCTTTGGGATGTATCTTTCGCTCCTACAGCAATTGTTTTGTTGAGGGGATGGAGGTGCATAAGACTTCAAGGACTTTGACCGGGGCTTTAAGGTTCAGCACCGCCTGCATCCAGGCCATGTGCCACCTGCCAACGCTGTCACACTCATAAATGCAACACTGTCCAATGATGGTTCTAGCTTCGCGGCTTGGGATAGCCGAAGCCCGGGTGCAACATAAGAGCAGTTCTGGCTGTTTGCGGCATGTTAAATGGTTTTGGAATGTCTTTAAGGGTTCCTCACTGGGAATTCCTTAAGAGCCATGAAGGTTCAGTGCGCCTGGCATGGACTTTTCGAGAAAGGGGGCCGCAAGGCCTCCACCCTCCAGATTTCCAAGACACTCGGTCTCTTTGTTTCCCGGAACCGGAAAAGCTGAGCCTTAAAGCCGCGATGGTAAATCCTGAGCCCAACAAACCCAGCATATCCTGCTTGGAGGGAAAGAGGACTTAATAAGTAGGCTTATGACCCCTCTAATCCATATAGTAACCCTAGTTATCCCCCTTATCGGCCTGCGCACTAAGTCCCTCTGACCCTCCTAGTGCTCAGAGCCCCACGTCTGACGCAAGCTCCACAGGGACCACCGCAATATAGGAAACCTGCTTGCAGGATGGGTTGTACAGTTTCAGGCTGAGGGTAGGTGTAAACAAACGAAAGAGTCTGCGCAGACTGGAATCCCTAAACGCTAAACCCTGATCCCAGAACCAAAAGCTCCAACCCGAGTTTATGATATCTAGGGATTGTAGAAGAATTCGTTGCAAATTGCATTTGGTTTGCACTCGCATGTTTGTTTGGGGGGCACGGGTACATTAAGGCGAGGTTGGACAGCTGATGACAAATGGTCCGTTCAAGCATCGCACAAACATCCTACGCCAGTTGTTTTGGGTGTACACTTCAGCTGACTCCTGATTGTTTATTCTTAGGACCCCGCCCTCTCGTACTCCTACTGGAATCATAACACAGCCCTATCCTAAACCAGAAGCCTCAAACCCTCACACTATAGGCCCCCAGCCAAATGACTCATAAGCCCTAGGCCACAGCCACCCTAAGTCCTGGCCTGAAAGCTCTCGCCCTACATCCTGCTCTAATCCTGGGTTCAGAGCTTTGGGGTTTAGACCCCATACACCCCATGCAAGCTTCAACCTCTGCACGCCGCCTGCCACCTCAAGCCTGCGAGGCGGCGTTCGAAACTTGAGGGCTCGAGATCCTGGCGGGGCATCTCAGAGTTTGTACCTGAACCCTAAAAGCATGTAGAATAATGGCCTTTTGGCGATTTGGGCTGTTATCTTACCTACTGGGGTCGAGGTGGAGCTTGTAGGGCTCAGTGGTTGAAAACAACCTGAGGCTTTGAGTCTGCATTGTATGCAATGGGGTGCTGAGCCTACGCCAGGCCAGACTCAATTGTCCATTTGCACACCTACCGCAGGGCTTCAGTTTGGGAATTGGGGTTTGGGGGTTAAGGTTTGGGGCTTAGGTTAGGTGTCCTTGGGTTTGCAGGACTTGTAGGGTTTAGGGTTTAGGGTTAGGCTACGCAGAAGGGGAGATCGAAAAGCGATGCCCGTGTTGCTACTTTACATTGTCATCCCAAGTCTCTACCAAGACCTTCCTAGTACCCTTAATTGGGGACATACGGCCCTCAATAGTGGGTACCTAGGGCCTAATAGAGGGTAGGTACCTGAATCTTCCCGCATATTTCATTATTTGGGGCCCTGCGAGAAGCCACAGAAATGCCAGAACAAACTCAAGAAAGAGCTACCGGAAGGTCCAGCAAATCCCTGAACAACGTGAACCCTGCTGAACCTACACGAGCCATAGTCTAAACTCTTCGTATCCCCCTTAAGAAGGCCTGTAGTATACTATAGTCCCTTATATAATCCCCTATATAACCCCCTTTAAGGGGTTTAGACTATAGCTCACATGCTGAGGCCATTTCGACGCTGAGGCCTCTTCCAATCTCCGAAGGGACGTGACGGTGATGATGAGCTGACCTAAGCACAGGTCGGGTGGGGGTGGGGGGGGCTGGGTTAGCCTGATGCAATTGTAGTTTCGGCAGATTCCTAACATGGCTGCAGCTATCCTAATCCTCTGGATTTTTAAGGGGATGTGCTTTGCCCATCCACTCAAAACAACTGAACGCAAAACAACTTAACTGAGGATTTCTCAAGACAGGAATCTTCCTGATGTAAGCCAGCATAAACGAGCCTCATCGTCGGGCCCCTGGACCAACGCGGCTTTGGGGCCCTCTCCGGGCCCCGGAAACAGCAAAACAGCTCTATTGTTGCATGCTGCCAGGGCACCAGCATCCTTAGCACACTGGACCAGGCTAAGGACAATAAGGTCTACTGAGGACTTTGACGGTTTACTGTCTTGGGGTATTGGATCTATGATTCCTTTTCTTTGCGGGGCTGACACTTTGCCCTAAGATGCATGCATGTTGATTAGCTGCTTTTCAAACTCCCTTGAACAGATGAAATGGGAACTGCATACGGGTGGAAACAAGCTAATTTCTAGGACGCGATTTTGCAGGTGAGATGTACAAGGAGAACTCATTGTCAAAACCTCCGTGAACCCTAGCCCTCTGTACAGAAGGTCCTAAACCCTTTGATTTGGATATCCGTAACCTTTCACATGACTTTCATAGTCTCACATAAGCTGCTGCTGCGGCGACTTACTCAACTTGAATCCGACAAACTACATTAAGAACCCCCCGGTCGATAGCGTCAGGCATCCACGTCCAAAGTGGAAGCCAACGCCTGGCGCGCCGCCTGCTCCACCTGCCAGTTGCTATCAAGCACGTCTTGTAGGGCTTAGGAACTAGAGTTTAGGGTCTCGGGCTTCAGACTTTAGTATGTACTGCTTAGCGTTTAGGGTTTGGCGTTTAGGGGGCTGAAAGAGGACCACCAGAAAGCAAAACAGTGTTAGGCAGGAAGGAATTGTTTTTGAGAATTGCTATATGGCTCATGCTTAATTGGGGCCATAGAGGGACTATGTCGCTAATTAGTGCGGCCTGCTCAGCATCAATGTGCCCTTGAGGAGCTACCCCCATGGTCCAATGGCCCAAATACTGAGCTTCGGTGACTGACCCTGTGGGTTCGGTCTGGGCAAATCGGAGAAGAAGCACTTGAGCTTGTGGGGTGAGATCCCGGCTTTGATTTTGGCCTGCTGAAGAACTGCTACACAACTTTTTGTGCAGTCAGGGTTCTACCTGGGCCCCAAAATACGTAGAATAATGGCCTTTTGTTTTTTTGTGATTGTTTAAACGTTCCAGGCAATTTGTCTATCCACTTTTGATGTTCAGGTATAGCCTAAAGGGCTGACCATTTGAGGCTTGCGCGTCTGATCTTCGGGATTCCTTCAAACATTTAGACATGCGAGCGCAAGGTTTAGGAGCACCAAGTAGCATCATGGAGCTCCACATGTTCCACGGCCTTACTTGAAACCCACTTGCTGAGATTTTGTGTTGTTTGCATCGGACTCACAAAATCTAAGGCCCAAACACAGCCTGGCACACGATTTCCGGCCTGCTCTTCCGATGCGCCGTCGAGATCAAAGACAAAGTCGCCTGGCGATGTGCAAGCTGCTGCACAAACGACTTGAGGCTGAAATAAAACAGAAGTGTACCTTTTTCAAAGTCATCAAGAGCAGGCCATGGCGTGCCTGATCGGATTGGCATGTATGATTTTGTTTGAATCTTGGTCCCCTCCGAGAACGCTGAATCGCGTATGGCCCACATCTTCAGGGTCGTCCCTCCCTGGCCCCCTTTTATGACAAACAGAGCAACATTTCACATTGCTGTCAGGGAAACCTATCAAAAGCAGCCACTGCATCAGAAGGCGGCAGGCGGCAGTATGTCGTCCGAGCTGAAAAAGTACAGCTTGCAAAATGTCCCGCATACTGTGCAGTTTAGAACATTGGGCCACCAACACCTTGAAGTACTTAAACCCAGCGCACCTGTCAGCAAAGCCACTACGCTGCCCAGGACGACGCAGGCCGTCTCCTGGAACAGGCTCACTCCCCTCCCCTTGTTGTGACACATTCCTCACCTTCCTGGAATAGTGTTTTCATTTGATAGCATGGGTGGGGGCATGTCATCATATTGTGGAGAAGAGGTTTCTTTGAGGGACCTTGAATTTACTGGGAGTCGGGGAGCGAGGTACAAAATTGTAAGAAACGACCTACTCCCTGGGTCCCAAAGCTTACAAGGTGGCACTCAAAAGACTTTGGGTGCGTTCACTTTGCTTGTCAAGTCGGGTTCCATAAACACAGGCCTCCTTCTAGACCCAGTCTACCATGATGCTGACGAGATGGATCCCTCCCAAGAAAGGGAACCTTGACTTTGGAAAGCCTAAAATATACTGAGCTCCGCGCATTCTCGCTGAGGGCCTCAGCAAAGTAGGCGACCTCAGAGGGCACCATGGTTGGGCTAAACGGCTTGCATTTTGTTAGCTGGGGAGAAGGGGATGGGTCTGGGGCTCATTTAAGTTTAGGGTACCAAACGAGGGAATGGCCTACTGAAGTTATTCTGGGGATTGATTGGGAAGGAAGTATATTTGAAGGGATCCGATCCTAGGGCCCATGGACCCATAGAGTACGCAGACTACTTGCGTTGTTGGTGCTCGAGGCTCACTACTTCGCTGTAGACCCCTGAACTGGCGGCTGGGGTTTTAGGATTAAGGCTCGAGGGTTCACATGCAATCTTCCCGCAAACAGGAGGTTCTGCAGGCAGAAATGCCTTGCACGAGGGCTAGTGGGGCGTCATGGCATGGCCATTTTCAAAAACAGGGCTTCTCTGTAATTTCTAGAAGCATCAAGCGAATACAAGGGGATCAGTCACACCGGCACCACGTCAATTTTGGGGTTAGTGTCATTGGCAGTCTGTGTACGTGAAGCCCACTGCATGATAAAGAGTCTGAGGAACCTTACTCGAGGATCTAGGAAGTTTAGGGCTTGGTGCCTTGCTACTTTATGCAGAATATCTGTGGGCTGCATGGGGGATCCCAAGGAAAGTGGACGGGCATCTTCATCAGACTTAACGCGACTATGCATATGGCAACAAAAACTGGAACGAGACACATGCACACCGCTCCATGCACTTTAAGCACGTCAGGGTAGCTTTGCTGGAGAAACGCCAGCATAACCCCAAGCCCGCAATCTGAGACCATGTATCCTGAACCCTCGAACCTCAGCGCTGAAGCCTTAACCCCGCCAGGCCCCAGGCATAGTGCGTGACTTGGCTCATGTCTGCAGGCTCTTGCCAGGTCAGATTCCCACCCAGGTGCCCCAAGTCTAGGTCCAGATCCTGGTTTGGGATTCAAGGTCCAAGGAGCAGGGGATGTAAATATAGGGGTCAAGGGTTATATGGAGTTTGTACAAAGGTTTTATAGGGGTTTGGTCTAGGGGACGAGGGTGCAGGGCTAGAGACTATGCCTTTTTTCAGCTTGGGCCTAGGCTTCTGAGAATACTTTGGAGGGCTTCTTTCAGACCTCGATGTATGGTGCTGCTTCCAGGCTGATAGCGATTTAGGGTTAGGTGGCCCCAGTCTATCGAGCCTGCAGTGCAATTGCTGGCAGAGTCGGTGCTGTGCACAAGGAGGAGTAGGCTATAACGGGGCTAATTTGGGGAGGCTCCAAGATTCAGCAAAGGATCGCCAGCGTGCATTGCAAGATCGCACCCCTCACAACTTTAAGCATCAACACCCTAAACCCCAAGATATAGTGGACCCTACTATAGTAGTTTCCATTTTCTTTTCCACTCTCCCTATATAACCCCTAAAT